>REGO01000129.1:219662-240822 GCA_010120015.1 Rhombomys opimus
AAAAAAAAAAAAAAAAAAAAAAAAAAAAAAAAAAAAAAAAAAAAAAAGTGTCTCCAGTAAGTACTAGTCCTGGCAGTGCAGGCCTGTAATCCCAATACTCAGGAGAGTTAGGCAAGCTTTGGCTACATGGTGAGAAGTTATACTAAAGGTTGTTGGTATAATGTTTTTTTAAATGTATACACCTTACCCTTGTTCATTCAAATGCTGATTCCCCCCCCCCACACACACACACTCTCTCTGGTTTCAATCTGCATATTGCATTGTGACACTCATTCTAAGCATCCTGTCTCAACTCTTGTGTAAACAGGACAACATAAAGCAACTAGACACAATGTTGAGCTGGGAGGAGCCAGAGGACAGGAAAGAGGGGAGGAGCCAGAGGGCAGGAAATGAGGGGAGGAGAAAGAGCAAAGAGAGTTAGGAGAACAGAGCTGGAGGAGAGATCTTGGAACTACTGTGGAGATGGGCTGGACATAATATTTCACAAAAAGCAAGTATAATGTAATCTAAATGTTAGGAAACTATGAGGGCTTGGAGATTTAGGATAAAGTAAATATTGCCCAGCATTGTGTTCTAAGTTAACTAAATAAACCCAGTGTCTGTGTGGTGATTTGGTTATACAGCTGCTTAAGATTAACAGCAAAAATACCAGAAGATATATAAATAGTAAATATTAATTACCTATTACAACAAAAGGTTATTAAAGATGCATCAAAATCAGACTTCTCAATAATTTTTATTTTTTTTACTCAATATTCTTCTTTATAATCAACAACAAAAATGCTATGTTTACCTATCTCAAGAAGAAAATAAGAAAACTGTATTTCAGTAGGGGCTTGTGGCATGCACTTGTATTTCCAGCACTCAGAAGGCTAGGCAGGAGAGTTGCCACAACTTTGAAACAGGTCTGTGCTATATGGTAGGTACCAGGCCAGCCAGGGCTACATAGCAAGATCCTGGATCAAAAAATAAGAGAGAAAAACAAGCAGTGATGGCTCATGCCTTTAATCCCAGCACTCAGGAGGCAGAGGCAGGCAGATCTCTATGAGTTCAAGGCCAGTGTGGCCTATGAAGTGAATTCCAGCACAGCCAGAGCTACATAGTAGAGATACCCTGTCTCAAAAACCGAAATGATGATGATGATGATGGTGATGATGATGGTGGAGAAGAAAAAGAAAGAGGAGGAGAAGGAGATGGAGGAGAAGTTAGAAAAAGGAGAACTGTTCAGATTTCCTTTTTTTAAGATTTATTTATTAAAAAAACAACAACAACAACAAAAAAGATTTATTTATTTGTAATGTATATAGCATTCTGCTTGCATGTGTGCCTGCTCACCAGAAGAGGGCACCAGATCTCATTATAGATGGTTGTGAGCCACTATGTGGTTGCTGGGAATTGAACTCAGGACCTCTGGAAGAGCAGCCAGTGCTCTTAACCTCTGAGCCATCTCTCTAGTCCTGTGAACCCAGATTTTTTTAATTTATATTTATTTATTTATTATGTATACAGTGCTCTGCCTGCATGTGTGACTCTGGAGCTAAAGTAGGGCAAACCTCAGAGGAAAGCATAGTTATGTTTTCCACTTGGCCCCAGTGCCCTGGGGTTGGCAGTGTCTTCTTAGGGTCTGTGACTCACAGGAGCTGCCATGCAGACCCACACAGAATGTGATCCTTGTGCTCCAGGGGCCGCCGTGAGCTTTTTACAGTGCCACAGCTATGGGGTATCCCTGGGGGATATTGCAGGAACTCACCACCCATGCTCTGACCTCCTGAACTTGTGTGAATATGACCTCGGGGGATGTGCAGGCTGAGAGCATGAGGTAACACTGGCATAGGAGTCTCTCCAAGAAGAAATCCTCTTGCCTCTGTCCTCCGGTAAAATAAATAAATAAATAAATAAATTAATTAATTAATTAAAGCCCCTCAAATCTCCCACCTGTGCTCTTCATTAGGTAGGACCCCTGCAGCAGAGAAGCCTGAAGCCTTGGCCACGATGTGGCCGTGATGTGGGCATCAGGGCTCCCCTGGTTCAAATGGTGGAACCAAGAACCAAGACAGGGTCTTCCTCTCCCTGTCGCATATGGTTGGCATTCAGGACCTCAAGAACACCTCCTGGCCTCCGAGGGAGTTGCCCGGATGTGATGCTCATAGACAGACAAAATGCCACACATAAAATTGTATTAAAAAGCAAACAAAGCCAGCCTGGGCTATAAGTTCAAGGACAGCCTGGTAACTAGATAACTAGGAGCTGGTGATATAGCTCAGCGGCTGGGAACTTGCTTAGCAAGCATGACGTCCTGGGTTCCGTGACCCAGCTACACTCAAGTCAGTCGTTGAAAAGGCCGTTCTTCCTTTCCCTGGATATCAGTTGACCATCAGGAGGTGAGAGTGTGTGTGTGTGTGTATGTGTGTGTGTGTGTGTTCCAGGCCTGCTGCATAGTGAGACCCTCCCTCAAAAACAAAAAAGGTCCAAGGTCGTCCTCAGCCTATATAGAGAGCCCGAGGGCAGCTTGGGATACACGTGAGCCCGCGTGCAGAAGGAGACAGGGCAAGGGAAGAACAAGCGCTGTTGTTTGTGAACCGAACCAGGACTCCTGCCCAGCAGGTCGGCCGCTCCCAGGGTTGCCTGGGCCACTCCAGAGGCAACATGCCAGGCTCCGAGGAGTTCAGCTCCGCCTGTAGGGTTCACCATGGCGGTGGCCTGCTCTTGGCCATGACTGTAGGCTCCAGGCTCTCCTGCTCTGGAGGGCAAGAGGGACCATTTCAAAGACTATTTCTGTCGCAATCTTGAACAAACCACAGTGCCTTAAAAATGCTAAGGCCATGGGTTTGTTTTTTGGTTGTGTCTGAGGTTTCTTTTTCTTTTTCGTTTTTTTGTAGGGGAGAGAGAGGTTTGGTTTTCTCAGTTCTTCTGAAGATTCAGCTGCCTATTTCTGGAGAGCTTTGGAGCACATGGAGTGCACACGCTCACAGACACGTGCACACGAGAGCTGGACTGCAGCCGGGCCCTGGAGAAGCTGCTTCCCTGGAGACCGACATTCAGAAAGGGAAAGCCCACGTAGGCGAGCAAATCACCAGACTGCCTAGAATCCGCCCATCGCAGGATGCTGTAGCCATCTGAGATGCAGGAAGTGAAGATGATCCAAACGCCAAGACGGGGAGGGTCTTCCTTGAAAGGACAGCTCACAGGCACCCCGGGGAAAGGAGTGCGACGGCTTCCTCCCAAAGGGGCCGAGAGGCCCACGCTTGACCTTGACAGGAAGCCCACAGTGCCTCGGGGTGATATGTGTCTGTTATCCCAACCCCAAGAAAACGGGCCCCTCCCTGCAGGTCCCTGTTGCTTTGCAGATCTGGTCCATGCCAAAAAGGGGGATCAGGCTGGAGAGAGGTCACCTTCCAACAGCAAATAAGTATGTCTACGTCTGCACGATGTAAACTATGAGTGGCTAAGGGAGTCAATGGGGGAGAGGGCAGCCCCGGTCCAAGGTTGTGAGTGACACGGGTGACTGCGTCCCCCTCCAGCAGGTGGAGCCTGCTCCCGGAAAGCCTGGGCTGCGGAGGAGGCTGCAGGATTTCGCGGAGAGCCCCCGCGGACACCGCGCCCACGCGGCGCGCGGCAGGGTGACTTTCCCAGTCGTGCCCATGCCATTCAGCAGGAAGTCGCTTTGTCGCTTCCACGTGCTCCCTAGAAACTCCAGGCGGAAGATCGTGTCAGGGAACTGAAGAACGTTCTGCAAACCATGACCAGGAGCCTGGCGCACGGCTCAGGCGTGATCCCAGCCCTGAGAGCCAACGGTAGGAGGAGCAGTACCGAGAGCCTCAGCTACGGGCTGGGTTGGACGCTAGCCCGGGCAATGCGAGACCCTGTCTTAAAAATATATCAAACCAAACCAAGATGAAAATGGTTGACCAGGGACTTCAGCGTTGTCAAAATTACGGATAACGGAGGAAAGGGTAGGACACCGCCACAGCGCGGAGGAGCGCCGGCACGGAGCGCTGCTCGGGCTCCTGGAGGGGGGGCTTTGGTGGAGGACTGGAGCGTCGGGGCCATGCGGCCCCGGGATTTCATAAAGCGTCCTCTGCCCGCACCGCTCCTCCCTCCGCCGCAGCCCAGACGCTGGCAACCCTCACACCCAGGGCTCAACAGAGGTCTGTTATGATTGCCTCCTGTCCAGCCCACGGCAGGTGAATGGTTTCCATAGTGACTCTAGTGCAGTGTGTGTCCACAGCTGGACGCTGGAGTCTCCCCACCATCAACCACGCGGGAGCAACCCCAGCTGCAAAACACCTCCCGGGTGTTTTCGCTTCTGCCAAGACCAGCCAGGGAGGGCAGCTTTAGGGAGCAGACGGTGGAAGTGCTGGGTGGACAGGAGACTGTCAGGACAGATGAGAGCGTCTTGGAGTGGACAATGCTTGCTGCGTAGTGCCCGGATGAGCTGCGCGGCCGCGGCTCTGGAGAGCAGGCAGCCTCTCGCTGCCACAGCACAGAGAACACCTGCGAGGCTGCCTAACAGCGGCGGGCAACTCCAGCTCACCGAGAAGAGCACCGTGGCCCCGCCAGAGGCTACAAACCCTTGCCAGGCTCCCCGGGATAGGCAGCACCTCCGCAAAGGCCAGCTGCGTTATGCCAGCTGAGCCAAGGACCACAGACCCAGCCGACACTCAAGGCGGTGAGGGCTGCCCACTCTCCCTCAGCACCAGTTCTGAGGGGCCCTGTCATGGAGCTGCGTCTGGAGCCCACGACCGCAGTGGGCTCTTGCCGGCTGGGCTGAGTGAAGGGAGGCAGGTGCGCTGGGGAGAGGCCTGTCGTTTTCACCCCTCCGCATTCCTCCGAACAGTAGAGTAGAATATAGCACGCATTCCTCCCAGCCCAAACTCAGGCAGCAAACCCTTGGCACGGAGTGAGGTGGGCGCTGCCCGGCACCAGCCCCACTGTTTCTCTGGGAGCATCACCTCCCATTCCAAAGTCAGCCCCTCTTGTTGAGTTACATTAACTACCCTGGTAAACACACTCACAAAACCATGTAGGGAAAGCAGGCCTGGTCGGGCTCCCGCCAAGTTCATTTAAGAACGGAAAGAGTCACCAGGCGTTAGGGACAGTCCGCTAAGCAAGGCAGTCCTATGAAAAGTCTAGAAACATCAGGAAAAGTCAGGTGTCCCCTCTGTCTGGAGGCCCTGGGCCTGGCTTCCCGCAGTACTTGAGGACCCTGGGCAAGCTCGGGTTCAGAGACAGGGCCCTCCCAAAATGACCACCCCACCCCAGCCTCCCCCCCATGTCTCTGGGCTGCAGAATTCCTGAGACCTAATAATACAGACAAATCAGAAGGCAGGCCACAGTCCCCAGCCATGCAAGGACAGGAAGAAAATTGATGCCTGCCCTGGCCTGTCCCCTGGCTTTGCCCTCAGGCAGCACGGCTGCCCAGCGCCAGCCGGGCCTATATTGAGAGCATGAGCCTGCTGGCGGGAATGGCCGGCATGCACCCAGCTGTCACGGCAGCCCTGCCCAGCCAGCCAGCAGAGCTGAGATCACAGGGGCACTGCCATAAGGCTCAGCTATGCTCTTTCCCAGTTAGAACCCAACCACTGCACACGGGGGAGGGGGTATCACTGAGGGCATGACAGCACAAACAAAGGGGGGGGTCGTGTGCACTCAGACAACCCTGCCCAAGGTCTAAGTGGGACCCTGCACCTATGTGGAGAAAGAAGGGCTTGGGACCCCATCACCCTAACTCTTCTCCAGATCTCCTGACTCAGGGGGAAGCTGCAGGCAGAGACAATCTCCTGACACAATGGTATCCATGATCATGGTCCCCTCAGCCTTACTCTTCATAGCTACCAAGCAGGACTCCTTGAAACTCTTCTCCCCGCAGGCAGCTCCCCAAGGGACAATCCCCTTGTCCCAGGTCACAATAAGCAGAGATGCCTTCCCCAGCTGGCCCTGGTGTGAGGGAGCCAGCTATAAAGGAACACTTGGTCTCTGTTTTCCCAGAGCTGCTGAGAGCAACAAGGTCCAGGTGACAGAATGGTGTCTGAAGGAGAGTGTCAAGTCCTGCTGCGGACCGGGACCCGCACCCTGGCCATCTGGACCCTGGGGAAGTGCCTGCCAAAGCTGCTCTCCGTCCCAGTGCTCACAGTGGAAGCCTCAGGCGCAGAGCTTATTCTGTGCTTCTGGCTGGGCCAGGCCATGTCGAGACAGGTCAGCTGCTGCCAGAAGCCTCCAGAAGGGGGACCAGTGCCAGGAGAGGACACTTGTAGAGCACTTCGTTGTGCGTGGAGGTCCACTTAGGACCTTTTTCTGAAAGTGGGGCCCTTCCTGAGGACAGAGCAACAGGTTTTAGACTCTTCTCTATTAGGCCCACAAGCTGCCAGGCAGCGTCTATCCTGGGTCACACATTCACTAACTCTCCAACTCCCCAGAGCGTGGCAAGATGGCGCTTGCTGCCCTTCCCTCCCTTGGATCCCCCCTCTGAGGTTTACAAAGCTGTGCTCAGTACTGTCTGTATGAGTGACACAGTGGAGGCTTAAAGACGGGGATGGACTTGTCCAATTTACCGTTCTTTCCAAAATGGCAGCTCTGGGGCTTCTGGGTATGGTTCTGTTCCCATCTCCTCATCCATTGTACCAAACAGTCCCACCACATGGGTGCCCGTGCCCATGGTTCTCTGAGCCCTTCCTGAAGCAGCTACCTTTGGTAACCCAGCCTGCTGCTGTTCTTGTAAATTCTCTCCTCTGTTCCCAGAGCCTGTAAGGCTGCCAGAGGCCTGCAGCTCCTTGGCCGGGCCTGCAGGACAGAGGCCTAAAGCACTGGCTCTTGAAAAGGCAAGGAGCTCCTAGGAACAGAGTGATTGTTCTGAAATTCCTGCATAGACTTTCAAATGACTCCTTCAGCCCTTGCCCTCTGCCATCAGATTCCCCTCCACCAACTGGAAGGCTTACTTCGTGGAAGATATGAGCAGGCACTGGTATAAAAATAGAGGCAGGCAGTGGGCGATGCTCAGTGACTCAGGCGGGCTGGCGGAGGGCTCTGGAGCACCTTCTCCTTCCCTTTACTGTCCCTCTCCTGTCCCTCCCTTCTCCTTCACTTTCCCTCTCCTTCCCTCCCCTCACCCCTGCTTACAAAGCCAGGCCCCAGAGCAGACTAAGGGTCAGGCAGGATAGAGAGGAGGGGGCGAGGCAGCAGGAGCTGTCATCTTCCAGCAATCTCTGATTTTCCATACAGCACATCCCACTCCTGGTTCTACTGACCCTCCCCACCCTCTCTCATTAGCCCCGTTAGCCCCAAGGCTCCAACGGACTGAGGAGAAGTGAAAGGGCTGAAAGCCAAGTCACATGTCACCCCAGGGCCCAGATGGCACCCCTCCCCGAAAACCCTCCCACACAGCTTGTGCTAGATCAGTGGTTTCCATTGTGTTTACTGTTTGTTTATTTGGTTAATGCGTGTGGGTGTTTTGCCGGGTGGTTGATGCAGGGATCAAACCCCAGGCCTCTCCCCTCTCCATCTCCCTCCCATTGTTCTTAGGCTGTAGACACCGTATGTGCCCAGCAGTGAGGTTTACACAGTAGGGCAGCTCCCTCAGCACCTTCCTAAACCCCACACCTTCCCCAGTCACAACCTCCCTCCAGCCACAGCCACAGCCTTGGAGGAGCCTCGCCTCCCAACACATGGCAACTCCTTCTGGCTCCCAGAACCCTTCCCCAGCGCTGCGGCTGCTCTACCCTTCTGTGCAGCCCGTGTGGAGCCTGTGGGGGGACGAACCATCCCTCCCTTCTTGTACAACACCCTGGGGAGGGGACACTGACTCTCTGCTCTCCAATGTGTCTCCTGCACACAGTAGGTGATTTGCATCATACAGCAGGTGCTTTGCAACATGCAACCACATTTACTGTCTCCAGCTGCATCTATCTTGTAAGCAGCAGAACGTTATTCTTCTTTATGGCTAAAAGTCCACTTGTGTATGTACACCCTGCTGTCCTTTTCCTGTTGATGGATACCAAGGCTGGTTCCATGGCTTAGCCCTAATGAATAGTACTGCAGCAAGCACTGATGTGCAGGCGTTCCCGGGGTTTGTTGACTTGAAGTCCTTTGGCAAATCCCTCAGAATAGAAGGGAAACTGTCAGAACACAGGGGACTACCTGGAGTAGGGAAGAGTTGGGGGAGGGGAAAGGATGGAGGGTGTGTGGGGAAACACTCAATGTCCATGCTATGTGAAAATGTTCTTATGGAACCCAGTAATGAACATAATGAGAATCGGAAAACCAAAACAATCCATTATACCCCCAGTGCCTGGCTGAGCCTTAGGATGTGATCGTTACCTCAACCCAAAAAGGGCAACCCCATCTGGAGCTGAATTCATGCACCTGCCTTGCCCTGCTGTATGAGGGACCTCGTGATTCCTTTCTCCTCTTTCCTTCCTTCCTTCCTTCCTTCCTTCTTTCTTTCTTTCTTTCTTGACAAGGTCTCACTAGCTGGATGGTCTGGAATGTTCTATGTAGATCAGGCTGGCCTTGAACTCACAAAGATCTGCCTGCTTTCTGCTTCCCGGGTACTGAAATTTCAGGGGGGTGTCACCACACCCAACCTTATGTGATTTCTGAGGGACTCCCAAATTCTTGTTTGTTGGGCAGGGCCAGCACAGTGGGAGCAGGACATGGTCCTCTCCCCACTGCTGTCCTCTTGGTCTGTCTGGGAACCTCTAGGGTGCTCAGCCAGCCCTGCCTGTGCCTAATCTCCCTGCCTGTCCTGGGCCAAGTACTAGAAGCTGGAATGGAGATTAGAAAGTTCAGATTTTAGACAAGGGTTCTAGGTACCTAGTAAGTTTTGGTTTTGTTTTTGTTTTGTTTTCTAGAGATGGCTCAGTCCCCTGCTTTATTTACAGTGGCTTGTGTTGGAGAGAGGAGATGGATGCCCAGTACCTTCTGAAGGGACAGTGCAGCATGGAGACTTTGAGGGTCCCTCAGAGAAAGGGTGGGAGAGCCCCTCTTCCCAGCTCCCTGCCATGCATAATTCACCAGAGGTGAACCCTGCAGCCTGGAGTTAGCCTGCTGCATTGCTGCTGCTGCTGCTGCTGCCGCCTTTGCTGACTTCAGAACCAGCATTTCCAACCTTTACCCCGTGGGAAAATTAAAACATTTGTATAAAGGTGGATCTCTGAGTTTAAGGCCAGCCTGGTTTACAGAGGAAGTTTCCAGGATGGCCAGGGCTGCACAAAGAAACCCTGTCTCAGAAAAGAGAAAGGAAGGAAGGAAGGAAGGAAGGAAGGAAGGAAGGAAGGAAGGAAGGAAGGAAGGAAAGAAGGAAGGAACACAGGCAGACAGACAAACATTTGCATAAAAGTCTACAAAGTGGGAAAGATAAGAGATTCGAATTCCTTGTCCTATATACAAGTTCTACTGTGTTTGATAGAAAATACTAGTATTTAATGTTGCTCATAAAACCCACCTTATTTTTATCTTATTTTTAAACGTTTTTCTTCAAACTCATCAAGATGGAGTTGGATTTTTTCCTATCATGTCTTGGAGTGAAAAATTGCTACAGGAGGAGTGGAATGCCCCTTTAGCAGCTCCTGCAGCCTCTGAGCTAGGCCCTAAGATAAGGAATTAATTATTCTGTCTACCCACCAGCCTGGTCTGCTGGGAGCCTGCCTCCCTAGGGGTGGATCCTTAGCCAGGAGATTGACCTGGCCCCATTGGAACGTTACCTCTGTACCTAGGCCAGAGATTCTATTTCTTGACCAGTAGTTTTCTCTTCACAGGCCCTGGCCCCGCCCCCTCACAGAGGTAACCATAAAATCATTTGTGTAATACTCAGGAGCAGAGAGGAAAAGAAGTTCTTGTTTGACGCCTAAAAAAGAGATGTGTGAGGGGTAGTAAAGGCAAGGGTTATTAACGTTAAAAGTCCTGGGTCCTAGGTAGGGAACCAGGAGACTAGGAACATATTTTAAAATGTACATTTTAAAGTCCATTAGAATATGCAATCATAAGAGCCTCCAGAGTGACAAACCCAAGATCTGCTTTCAAGCCCTTTGACAGCTGTTGGGGTGTCTAAAACTGCTGTCATGTCCCTCTCAGAAGGCTTTTAGATAGAAAGAGAAGATGATCAATGTTTAAATTAAAACAATAGTCTGGCAAGGTGACACACGCGTTTAGTCCCAGTGGCTGGGAGACAGAGGCAGACAGATCTCTGAGTTGGAGGACAAAGCCCAGGACAGCCTGGACTACACAGAGAACCCCTGCCTTGAGAAACAAAACAGGTGACCAGAATTAGTCTTTTTTTCTTTTCCATCAAGGCTCATTGAGGGTCTAGTTCTCAGGCCACCTGGGCTTGGGAGGGACAGTAATAGAGAGACACATTGCAGAGAGAGAGCTCAGGTGAAGACTGAATGAACCAGAGAATGAAAAGGAGCCAGAAGATTAGAGCAGATTGTTGGAGTTAGTTTGAAGCCAAGCAGAGCAATTCAGAGACCAAGAGAATAGCCAGATAACAAGAACAGCTGAGTTGAACCAGCCAGCCCAGAGCTCAGTAAGAACAAGAAAGGGTGAGCTTATTCAGCAGTCAGTCGCAGAGGCTGAATACCCTAGGCCTAGGTTAGATTATACGGAAGCTAGAAGCTTCCAGGACCAGGTCTGGCTTAGCAGACAGAGGCAGTAAGCCTTCAAGACAACTGAAGCAGGCAAATAAAAGTTCCTTTTATAGGAACATTTACAATCAACAAGTCCAGCTGTCGTGATCTGTTATAAGAATCCACAGCTGGTTTTAGGAAGACAGCAGTTGTTGGCTTAGAGAATAGTGATGTGCAGTTCCATCTTAATAAAGACAGCTGACTCCGAGCTGTAATGCATAGATAAAGTAATAAGGTAATAATGTATGCACACTGGTAGGCCATGAGGCTTTGC
Organism: Rhombomys opimus; assembly: GCA_010120015.1. Lineage (NCBI taxonomy): Eukaryota > Metazoa > Chordata > Mammalia > Rodentia > Muridae > Rhombomys > Rhombomys opimus. The sequence goes on from REGO01000129.1 coordinate 230,556, forward strand.
AAGTCCCCAGATAAATTTCATAGAAAACACTATCTATCTGTCTGTCTATCTATCTATCTATTCATCTCATTGGTTCTCTTTCTTTAGAGAACCCTGACTAACACACCATCCTTGCCACCTGAATGAGCCACTGCTGAGCTGGGATAGTGTGGCCTTTTTCTTTGCCTAGTTATTTGGTTTTCATTTCACTTTACTGTTTTAATACTAATGTGCCATTTATTAGTTCAATACCAACATAACATATATTTTCTGGAAAAATAAGTTGGAAGAAACATAGAAGAATGAGGGGAAAAGCAGGAAAAATAAAAAAAAATAAACCTAGCCCTGTGCTACCCATAGAAGCTTTGTGGTGATTTATCACTTTGACCTAATTCCCTTGTCCGTGTTGCCCTCTGTTCTGTTCTGTTTTCATGGCTCAGATGGTCTGTGGACATGTTAGGTTCAGACTGCTGGGCTCCAGGCCCCTGGCCTCCCAGCTGGCGCTTGTCCTCCTCGGGACTTGGCAGACTCCTGTTTAGCCCAGGAAAAAGACATCGACTTGAAACACAGCAGCAGGGCTTGGGCCTCAGCTGGTAGGGCGCTGGCCAACATCTGCCAAGCCCTGGTTCCACCCACAACGCTCAATAAAGTGGACATGCTGGAGCACCCCTTCGTCCCACATGATCAGAAGTTCAAGGTCATCCTCTGTCTTTGGCAAAGAGAAACTCACTGGAAGCAACAACAAAAAAGCAGAATTTGGGGCAAAATTACCCAGGCTCCAAGTAGGAGTTGAAAGTAGTAAGCGGTGGCACATGCCTGTAATCCCAGGACTCAGGAGGCAGAGACAGGAGGATCTCTGAGTTTGAGGCCAGCCTGGTCTACAGGGTGAGTCCAGGACAGCCAGGGCTATGCAGAGAAGCCCTGTCTTGAAAAACAAAACAAAACAAAACAAAACAAAAAACTCCTGATCACCAGGTAGGAGTTGAGCAGCATGTCAGAAGCAATGGTGGGACAGACACTTTTTTTAAAGACTTGAGGGGCCATGTTTTTTGATCATTGTTCTGTGCTCCTCTGCAGGCTCCTCTGCAGTGCCTCGACCGCGTTTCATCAGACCTGCTGTCATGCCTGCAATTTCCACATGTGGGTTTCTCTTCTTTTTTCTTTATTGCACGTTATTTTAAGTGCATTGGTGTTTGCCTGCGTGTAATGGTATCCGACCTAGGAGTTGTCAGCTGCCATGTGATACTGGATTTGAACCCAGGTCCTCTCTGGAAGAGCAGCCAGTGCTCTTAACCAATGAGACCTCTTTCCAGCCCCTGCATGCGGGTTTCTTAATAGTGGTGCCGTTTCTTCTCACTGCTAAGCTCCAGCCCCAAAGGGAACGAAACAGTCATCTGAATGCACACTGACACACACAGCTTGCAGCATATTTCTTTTCTGTGTGTGTGTGTGTGTGTGCCTGTGTAGCGTGACATAGTCTGTGCCACACTGTGTTGTTTTGTGTTGATACAGGGTCTCATATTGACCAGGCTGACCTAGGACCTACTGCATAGCCTAGAATGATTTTGAATTGCTGCTGCCTTTATTTCTCGTGTGTGTGTGTGTGTGTGTGTGTGTGTGTGTGTGTGTGGTGTTTTCATGCTGGGAATAAAATTTTTTCTCTCATCTTTATTCCCTAAATTTAAAGACTGGCACATTTGCTAATTCTCTGAGAAGCTTTTCAACAACAACAACAGCAGAATAAACAAACAAATAAATAAATAGCTCTTACTCCAGCAGGCAGCGGGTAAGGGTGAAAATCGTTGGTTCTCTCCCCATGCTGCACGGATGTTTGTGTGTTTTAGATTTTTGCTCTGTCCTCACTGTCTCAACATTTCCACATGAAACGGTACACTAAAATTTCAGACCTCATTTGTAACACAATTTGTCAGATACCAACAACCTTCTCCAAGGACATAAAAAGATGCAGAACACTAACAAAATGTATGACACTTGCTTCTTTTCAGAGAAATATCAGGAGAAGAAAGATAACTTAGGCTTGGTATGTCTTTAGTGAAAGTACACAGTTCATGATTTTTGTCCCCTTTCATGGTAGGCTGGCTCTTAGCTGCTGACTGCTGCTCAAGGAAACAGTTCCATTCTTGAGTGTGTTCAAATGCCTGTCAGCATCAAAGCATCTTGGGTTGCTTGCTGATTACCACTGCAGGGCGAATGGGTCATTGCTCTGCCGTGATCATGCTTAAATCTTTGGCTTAAACATTCTTAAAATGGCAGCTAACTTAGAGAATGCTGATGTTTTCTCCTGGACTATTTGCTGTGCAAATGATTCAGGCCGTGAATGAGGTTTGCTCAGATACGTCCAACATTAAAGACTGCATTGCGTGCTAGCAAGTCAGGCATTCTTGTTTATAACCTGAGTTCCTCTATAGGGCTAAGATCGGCCCCTCTTAAACTTCCCTTCTTGCTGGGTAGCGCAAACAGGCGGTTTTCAGTAAGTCTGGTGCCACGTGCTCACGGTAATAAAATCTGAAGCATTATTTAGAAGCCAGTTCTTCTGAACGGTTCCTGGGGCCTCGGAAAGTTCTGGAGCTTGTCAGTGGGAAGGAAAGGTGGGGAAAAAGCCCCAGCCTTGTGGCGGGTAACAGCTACATAATCCATCCTGTCTGCAAACAGGCTTGGACGTGAGTTGGCTTCTTCCTTGACTCGGCATCTCTTTTGTTTGGCTCAGTGCTCTAGGAGATGGGAATAGGAATAGCAAGCTACTTTTAACAGCAAGTTGAATCTGGAGATACTGGTGGAATGCCAGCCAGAGACAGGCTGAGGCAGGAGGATGGCTGAGCGTTCAAGGCCAGCCTCTACTACATATGAGACCGTGTCTAAGAAATAGATAACAACAGGGCCATTCTCTCCTATAGGACTTCAGACTGCCATGGTTTGTAGCTTTGAAAGGTTTGGTGGTGGCTGGCATGTAGCTCAGTGGTTGAGTGTTGTCCTGACATGCTCAAGGCACAGGGCAGGGTTTTTAGAAATGCTGAGTGGTAACCAGTTCTTGTGTTTATGTTTTCTTCCATGAGCCTGGCTGCCAGCGTTGGACTTTGCCAGCTGCCTTCAGCAGCTGCCTCCACATCCGTTCCTGTCCTCCCTCCCTGCTGGCTTCTCCACGGCCCTACAAGGAGAGCGCTTCTCTGCGCCACTGGCATTTGATGGGAAGGAAGCGAAGGCTTTCCCAGCTTGGAAGAGGCGGCAACTGTTAAAAGTTCTCGTTACACGCAGACTACAAGTCTTCCATCAGACTTGAGGATCCGATTTCCAGCCCTGGCGGGATGGAGAGGCGCTCGCTTCGGGCAGCACCACGGCCAGCGCCCGCTGTGCCGGCCCCTCAACATCAACGTGAAGGCGGCAGAAGACGCCTCCCCAGCAGCCCGGGGGCAGGCACGCCGCTTGGGGCCCATGTAGGGACTAGCAGTGACCCAGAGGGAAAAACCGTGGGGTTGGGCGAGAAGACCTAACTTCCTGGTTTTGTTTCCCAAGGAGCTCCGTGACAAACGGCAGGAGGGGAGGGAGGGTCCTTCCTTCTGCTCACCCCCCCCCCCCCGTCAAGAAAGACAGCAACACACTTTATTGCAGCAAAACAGAACGGCTGGCTTTAATGCTTCAAGTTTTCCATTTCCTTCCACAGGGCTTTGTTCGAAAAATAACAAAATGAGGTAAAACGAGTCAATGTATGTACACGTCAAAAACAGGTGCGGGCTGCGGTGGCGGCGGCCGGGGCCACCGCCCGCAACCTCGGCACGGCTGTCGTCCTGAGGAGAGAGCGCAGGCGCCCGCCGCGGCGCCTAGAAGCATTTGCGGTGCACGATGGAGGGGCCAGCCTCGTCGTACTCCTGCTTGGTGATCCACATCTGCTGGAAGGTGGACAGCGAGGCCAGGATGGAGCCGCCGATCCACACGGAGTACTTGCGCTCAGGGGGCGCGATGATCTGCAAGACAGGGGTGTCAGGCGGCCGCGCGCGCCCCCCGCCCCGGCCCCCCGCCCGCTCCGGGCGCGGCCGCCACCTTGATCTTCATGGTGCTGGGCGCCAGGGCCGTGATCTCCTTCTGCATGCGGTCGGCGATGCCGGGGTACATGGTGGTGCCCCCCGACATGACGTTGTTGGCGTAGAGGTCCTTCCGGATGTCGATGTCGCACTTCATGATGCTGTTGTAGGTGGTCTCGTGGATCCCCGCCGACTCCATGCCTGGCGCCCGGGGAGAGCAGCGTGAGCGGCGGCGGGGGCGGGGGCGGGGGCGGGGGCGGCGGGCGGGCGGGGGAGGGCGGCCCGCCGGGCCCCGCGGCCCACTCACCGATGAAGGAGGGCTGGAAGAGCGTCTCCGGGCAGCGGAAGCGCTCGTTGCCGATGGTGATGACCTGCCCGTCGGGCAGCTCGTAGCTCTTCTCCAGCGAGGAGGACGAGGCCGCGGTGGCCATTTCGTTCTCGAAGTCCAGGGCCACGTAGCACAGCTTCTCTTTGATGTCGCGCACGATCTCCCGCTCGGCTGTGAGGGCGGAGGCAGCGGGGGGGGGGGGCGCGTCAGGGAAGGGCCTTCCGGCGGCGCGCCCTGGGCGAGCGCGGGGGGCACGCACCTGTGGTCACGAAGGAATAGCCACGCTCCGTGAGGATCTTCATCAGGTAGTCGGTGAGGTCGCGACCGGCCAGGTCCAGACGCATGATGGCGTGCGGCAGGGCGTAACCCTCATAGATGGGCACGTTGTGGGTGACACCGTCCCCAGAATCCAGCACGATGCCTGCGCGGGGGAGGGGCGGCGGTGAGCGGAGGGGACCGGCCGAGCGCAGGGATGGGGCCGTCGGGGACCCCAGGGGCACGACACGCGCGCTGGGGCGCAGCCCCAGGCGGGGTGGGCCGCGCGTGCGCACTTACCGGTGGTACGGCCGGAGGCGTAGAGCGACAGCACGGCCTGGATGGCCACGTACATGGCAGGCACGTTGAAGGTCTCAAACATGATTTGGGTCATCTTCTCCCGGTTAGCTTTGGGGTTCAGGGGGGCCTCTGTGAGCAGGGTCGGGTGCTCCTCGGGGGCCACGCGCAGCTCGTTGTAGAAGGTGTGGTGCCAGATCTTCTCCATGTCGTCCCAGTTGGTGATGATGCCGTGCTCGATGGGGTACTTGAGGGTCAGGATACCTCGCTTGCTCTGGGCCTCGTCGCCCACGTAGGAGTCCTTCTGACCCATACCCACCATGACGCCCTGCGGGTGGAGACGTCAGACGCCCGTTACCTCGGCCGGGGGCGGGGGGGAACGCGGGCTGTCCGCAGGGAACCCGCCCTTCCCTGCCAGCAGCCCGACCTGGTGTCTGGGGCGCCCCACGATGGACGGGAACACGGCCCTGGGGGCGTCGTCCCCGGCGAAGCCGGCCTTCACCAGGCCAGAGCCGTTGTCACACACGAGGGCGGTGGTCTCGTCTTCGTCGCACATGGTGTCTGGTTTCTGCAAGGACAGGGCCGCGGCGGGGCTGAGCGTTTGTGTGTGTGGGACGGGGGTTTGGGTGAGGCTCTGTCCAACCGGCTTCCCTTCGGAGATGCAGAAACTTTTCCTAGCCCCTTGCCTAGGGCCAGAGGACGCTGTCCCAGCTCAAGGCTGTGCTTCAACTAAGCAGACCTCGCTAAGTCCTCCAACTAGGCACATCCTGAGAGCCTCTACCTTCACTGCAGGCCTCACGCCCCGCGGCTGGCACTAGTGCTGTCCCAGTCTCATCTGCGGAAGAGACGCTAAGGCGCCCCGCCCACACGCCGTCCTGTGAGAGGGTCGAGGATTCTGCCCAGGGAAGGGTAATACTGTCCCAACCACGGGGTTGCCTATTTGAACACCACAGCGTTCCACCCAGAAGGAACCCGCCACCTGTCTCCTATTCCAGAGGACAGCCGGGCCTCGCTGCCCTTTAGAAAAGTCTTGGCTTCCGAGGGAGTTGCCCTAAGGCTAAAGCAAAGCCGAATTTCTCCCAACACATCTGCAAATTAGTCTTCCAGGACCTGGGGTGTAGCTCTGTGGGATAGCCAACCCACATTTTGCATCATAAGGGTCCAGGTTAATTCCCAGTAGAGAAAGGGTGGGAGGGAAGGGATGAAAGGAGAGTGGGGGGGGAGGTATTTCAGGGAGAGGAATCTCAACCAACCAGGGGCTGGTGTGTGGCTCTGCAGGAGAGCACTGGCTTGGTCACTTGCAGGAGGACCTGGATTTAGTGCCCCCAGGGACAGGAGAGAGCCCAGACACATCCTAAATGCCTAGTCAGCAGCCCAAGTGGGATGGAAATGAGTTTGGAGAAATTTCCAGAGCCCAGTTTCTTTAAGGTGTCTGCCTCTGGGGCAGAGCGCCGTGCTAGACACAGGCCCAAGGCTGGACAGCTTGCTCTGCTGGGTCCTCAGTCACCCTCTCCTCCCCACCTCCATCCTACCTGCTGCTCTGACTCTGGCCCTGGGTGTCGAGGGAGGGAAGTGAGGCTTCACGTCCGCGTAACGGCCTGGCCCCCAGCTCAGGTTTTTATATAGTCCCGGGAGCTCTCTCCACACCGCCCCGAAGGAATGTTGTTGCCCTTCCCAAGCCATATTTGGGTGTCGGGCACTAGAGTCCCTTCCTTCGGCTGGTTCTCAGCCTGGGTCCCCGCCCGGGTCTCCCGCACTGACCAAAGAAGGAGAGGACTGGCCCTGGCCCAGGTAGCTAGGACGGACCGGGCCGTAAATGGAGAGTGTCCCCAGCTGTCTGCCCCTCCCAACTGGCTCCAAGGCTTGCTGAAGGGCTGGGCTGGGCCAAAGGTCACTGCTTCGCAGATCGCTGCTCTGCACTTCCCAAGTTTTACCTGTTTCAAAGGTCTCCGCAGCTCTGCCCACCTGGGCGCGTGGGCAGCTGAGGAGGTCCTGATTCCTGCCACACTGCACCCATTTATGGGTCCTTAACTCATGCGACCAGGCCCTGATGCTTAAGCCCAGGGTGTGGTCAGGTGAGCTGGGAGGGGTCGAGGCTCCAGGTAGGGATGGAAAAGAAGCCCACATTTGAACTCCATTTTCCTTCCCACTTCAAAGCTCCCCAATCCAGAGATCTGACCCACATTACCCCCGTCCCCAGCCCCTCCACACAGTCAGTCAGCTCAGGGCGCGCAGCTGTCACAGGGCAGACAACTGGCGGAGATAGAGGAGGTAGTGAGAGGAGCCGTGGGGGCCATGTGGCCTCAGCACATGAGGCTGGGGCGTGAGAGCTCTTGAATGGAGGAGTCGGAGTGGGGGTCCCTAACTCCAGACCCTCATCTGCTTGGCTGGGTAACAAAGGATAACCCTTCCCCCTTGGAGGCACCGAGTGCCCCTCCCCTGAAGGAAGGCTCGCACCCACAACTGTTGGAACCTAGAGGGGGCTGGGGCAGAGAGAGGGGGTGACTGGTGTTTCGGCTGCAGCCCCAGAGTGGCTCCGCCCAGGCAGACTCATCTTTATATTTAGAGACTGATGCCTGTCAGCCAGCTGCTTCCATCCACCTTGGAGCCCCCACCTGCCAGGCCCATGGGGGTTCTATTTATACCACTGATGGATGGGATCTGCCTGTGGGTTTCTAGAAGGAGCTACTTATGGAAGGTGGGGTGGGGGTGACCGCAGGTCATCTCTTGGCGCCTGTCTCAATTTGGGCAGGGAGAGGGACCACAAGGAAAGTGTTCTATGACCAAACAGGCGACATGCTTTGAGGGGTGCATCAGGGCCAAGCCACCACGGAGCCATTCACTTTTCTGATGGCTTAAGCATTCCCAAAATAGTTGTTCACATTTGGAGTGGAACTTAGCAGCTGGGACAGGTGCAGATCCTCTGAGGGCCGGGAGAACGCTGGGGCTCCTCCGGGCTCCCACGGTATTCCCCTAAACCCGGGCTGCACAGCTTCACAGGGCCTTCGGCTTTGTCCTTACTCCGAGCTAAGGAAGAAGCAAGCAGCAAACGCGTAGTATGTACGGCTTTGGGGAATGCTTGTATTGGGGTCACGGATGTAGGAAGGAATGTGCTGATGCCCGGGCTCAGAGGGCCCAGGTTGTATGCACCGCCTCAGATCCCAGCAAGCCCACTCACCCGGACCCTCGCTCAGCCCACTGTGGTGTTCTCGGCTCCCCAGAGTCCACCATGAGGAAGCGCCTTCGAGCTCCGGGGAACCACTGCACCACATCTGGCCCAGCAGCAGGCAGGTGAGCAGATGGACTCTAACCTCAGCTGCACTGTCTTTCCTTTCTCTAGAATCCTGGCTAGGCTCTCTCACCATCTTCCTGCTGGTCTCCCAATGCTTGTGGGCAGGGCACTTACACCATCCTGCTGGTGTGTTCACACTCATCTCTCCTTTGTCCCTTTACCCCTCACATTCTAGTAGTCCTCACACAACCTTTCTACCCAGAGGCAAACAGGACAGCTAACAGGTAACAATCCCCCACTCCTCTTTTATAGTAGAGCTTGTATTAGCATCGTCTGCCCTTCCCTAGAGGCCAGCAGCACAGCTCAGCTCTACCCTTTCAACCCTTGCAGAAGGTCTGGAACCAGAGCTGCACGGGACCTTCTCCAGGGAGGGCACAGTGTCAGGGGTCAGCCTTGAGGCATTGACTCTCTCATGTAGATTCTGGGGATTGATTTCAGGCGGCCTGGCTTGCTGTGCTTACCTGCTGAACTGTATGCTGGCCCCAGAGGCTGGCTCTTACGGAGGAAAAACCAAACCAAACCTATGAAGGTCATTCTGTACATGGGACCCGCCATCCTAACAGATGAGGACGGGCTCCTGGAAAGGCTCCTTTGACTGAGAACAGAAGTCAAAGATGTGCAAAGTATTCACGATTCCCATAAAACAAGAGCTGCTCTAGTACAGCCCTGGCTCATTTCAAAACAGGGAGCCAAGGCTTCCAGGCTACATAGCTGCTTCGTGTGTATTTCCACCACACGCCCTAGAAAAGCTGTTCTAGCCAGGATCGTGGGGCACACTTGGAGTCCCAGCACTTGAGAGGCTGAGGCAGGGGGACTGGGAGTCTGAGGCCAGAGCTGCAGTGAAACCTCTCACAAAGTTTGTTTCATACAATGTGTATAATGTATAACATACACACTATATATGTTTCAGTATATATTGTATTTTAATGTATAGGTTCATGTGGTCTTCAGATGGGCTATCAGGATACAGCAGCTGGCTTGGAGCTCTCTCTGTAGACCAGGCTGGCCTCAAATTCAGATCCACCTCGCTCTGCCTCCCGAGTGCTAAGATGAAAGGTGTGTGTCACTATGTCTGGTCTGGTATGTGGGCTCTTCACGCATGAATATTACATCATTCTGAGGACAGAATGGGAGTGGACGGGGAGGTTGTGGGGGACTGAGAGACCACGGCAGCCTAAGATGCCTGGGTTCTCTGGCTCTTCCCACAGCAGCAGCTGAGCGAATGAAACAATAAACTGTCTCTGTCCCGCACAGGCTGGCGGGGCAGCTTACTGGGGTTTACAGCAAGTGTGCGTTAGTCCTGCCCAGGTCCTCCCTGACTCACATCCTCAGAACACACGGCACTCACCTCTGCTCAGGGTCACTCAGTCCAGGCAGACACGCTCAACAGGCCAACAAGGTTAGGGGAAAAAAGGATTACTAGGTACCAACCAACATTCCTGGGAGTTGATTAAGAAGAAATAATTGATTCTTTAGAGATGGATTATATGCCCAGTTTTCAAGACTTAGGAGAGAAAGATACTCAAAACTGAAAGTCCTAATTTTATTTTTACTGCTGGGCGCAGTGGCACATGCCTATAATCCTAGCACTCTGAGAGGCAGAGGCAGGTGGATCGCTGTGAGTTCGAGGCCAGCCTGATCTACAGAGACAGTCTAGGACAGCCAGGGATAAACAGTGAAACCCTGCCTCAAAGAAAAAAACAAGACAAAACAAAAAAAAACAAAAACAAAAACAAAAACATTTCATTATTACTGTTGGAGCAAGGTGAAACGTCAGCCATTCTGGAGCTGCAGGGTGAAAGAGGGTCAGCCTCCCTCCTTCTGACAGGTGGGCCGCACCTATAGCTCCAGAGCAATACCTATGGGCAGCATCACGTCCTAGAAGTCACCTAGGGGCTGGAGAGATGGCTCAGAGGTTAAGTACTCTGGTTGTTCTTCTAGACGTCCTGAGTTCACTTCCCAGTACCACATGGTGGCTCACAACCATCTGTAATGAGATCCAGTGCCCTCTTCTGGCTCAGGTATACATGCAGGCAGAACACCGTATACGTAATAAATAAATACATCTTAAAATAAAAA
>REGO01000129.1:240832-261975 GCA_010120015.1 Rhombomys opimus
AAAAAAAAAAAAAAAAAAAAAAAAAAAAGGCACCCTAGGAAGCCCGGTGTGGTGGCGCACCCCTTTAATCCCAGCGCTTGGGAGGCAGAAGCAGTCAGACCTCTATGAGTTCAAGGTCAGCCTGGTCTACAGAGTGAGTTCCAGGACCATTAAAAAAAAAAACTTAGGTTCATGAGTCAATCCTGAGATTATAACCGATGCTAGGCCCATAGGTAGCAGTGACAATTTACTAATTGAGAAAGCCACACAAACATCTTAATTCATTAAGACTCAGCACTTGGGGGCTGGAGAGGTGACTCAGAAGTTAAGAGCACCAATATGCCCAGCTGCTCTTCCAAAGGTCCTGAGTTCAATTCCCAGCAACCACATGGTGGCTCACAACCATCTATAATGGGAGCTTGTGCCCTCTTCTGATCTGCAGGTGTACACACAAACAGAATATTGTATAAAAGAAAAAAGAAAAAAAGACTCAGCACTTGGGCTAGAGAGATGACACAGCGGTTAAGAGTACTGTCTGCTCTTCCAAAGGTCCTGAGTTCAATTCCCAGCAACAATGTGGTGGTTCACAACCATCTATAATGAGATCTGATGCTCTCTTCTGTCATTAAGGCATACATGCAAATAGAGTGCTCATATGTATAAATAAATAAATCTTTAAAAAAAAAGACTCAGAACTTATTGATGGATATGGTCATCACACATTTAATCCCAAGATTTAGGAGGCAGGTGGATCTGTGAGTGTGAGGCCAGCCTGGAATAAAAATAGTGAATTCCAGGTCAGGCAGAGCGACACAGTTGCAGCTCCTATCTTAATGTTTTTTGTTTGTCTTTAACTCAGTGTAGACGGTGAGGAATGGTCCCAGTAAACTAGCAGCTGTCAGCTTTCCTGAGTTAGAGCCAGTGCTCTGTTCTCTCAGGCACAGTAGAAGTGAAATCTGGAGTCCATTTTGCTAAGCAGCAACTTCCCTCTGGCTCTGCCCAGGAGATACCGACTTCACAGACTCCGGAGTGTAGCACAGTCACAGAGACTCCAGACATGGAAGAGGGCAATCTTTAAAAGCATTTTCCCTTAGTTTTTTGACAGTAAAATATCATCATGTTGTTTCTCCTTGCCTTGCCCAACAGTGCAACACACTGGTCCCCACTTTCCTGCTCTCAATTCATGGTCTCTTTTCCTTTACTGTTAACCTAAATATAGACACACAACCTGCTCAGTCCATAACATGTTACTTGTATGACTATTATTTCAGGGCTGGTACTAGATAACCAATGCAGGCAGGCAACCTGTTTTGTTTTTCAAGACAAGATCTTCCTATGTTGGCCAGACTGGCTTTGAACTCATATCTCCTGTCTCAGACATTCCAGGTGTACATCACCACACTTGGCTCAACCTTATAGGACAGGAGTAAGGTGCACAGGAGGCAGTGTGGAGGAGCTGTGGGCCTCACTGGACCAAGGGAGGCCGCCGAAAGGGCAGCAGCCCAGGAACATGGGACTTCAAGTAGAAAAGGAGAAGAAAACACCTTATAGCTAAAAAAGAAAATTGGGGTTGCAGCCCAGTTTATGTTATAGCTCCCAAATAAGCAAGAGAAAACCTGGCCGCCACAGATCACAGTATACAAACTTCAAGTCGATTAAGACAATTTTTTATAAGTAAGCATTTATACAAATTTTAGAAACCACCATTTCTACAAATATCACATCTGTCCTTGGACATAATACTCATAATTTGCTTTTAGAACAAACTCAAAGTACGGGTTGGACTTGAGGCTTCCAAGCTGCTCTGCCTGTAGCAGGTCCTTCACCTCTGGCAAGTATTCGCTGAGCTGGATGCCTGCAACAGAAGACACAGTCACTCTCGCTTCCGAGCCTCCCAGCAGGTGAGAAGCTGGGAGTGCTGTCACTGAGCACACAAGGCCCGCACTGGGCCCCATCCACAGTGCTCCCAAGGTGGCAGCAGCCTCTTCAGAGCCCCTGCAGTTCTCACTGGTCAAGACAGTGAGATGAGTCGGTAGTAGAACCTGAAATTGTCATTTCTTTTCTACAGTTTAAGTCAGTCCTTCAATGTGCATGTTTTCAACTACTAGTCATTTCTGTGTTGCCCTATTTGGGGAATAATTTAATAGAAACACAGCCACAGAGCTGGCCACAGTACTGCAAAGATGTCACAACCTGGTGCCTGGCCTTCCAGTACTCAGGATGCAGAGGGAGAAGGATCCCTTGTACCTGATAGCCAAGAGCAGCCTGGGAAGTACAGTAAGCCTTTGCCCAAAGAAACAGACACACACACACACACACACACACACACACACACACACACACACACACGCATGCACACATGTGCACGTACATACACGAGCATGTCAACTGAGGTCAGACAGTAAGAGGGGTTAGGAAAGCCAGGAAGCACCATGGGACTACTGAGCCACAGCAATTACAACAGTGCATGTAACCTCATCTGACAAAGAAAAATGAGCAAGATCATATGATCTGCTACATTACTCTCAGGCTCTCTGGTTTTAAAGACAACACCCTCAAAATAAGGCCCTTGGGAGCTAGAGAGATGGCTCAGAGGCTAAGAGCACTGGCTGCTCTTCCAGAGGTCCTGAGTTCAATTCCTAGCAACAGCATGGTGGTTCACAACCATCTATAATGAGATCTGGTGCCCTCTTCTGGTGTACATGAAAACAGAGCACTCATGTATATAAATAAATAAATCTTAAAGAGGAGGCCTGGGCTGGAGAGACTGCTCAGCGGTTAAGAGCACTGGCTGTTCTTCCAGAGGTCCTGAGCTCAATTCCCAGCAAACACATGGTGGCTCACAAACCATCTGTAATGGAATATGACTACCTCTTAAAACAAGCCACTTACAAGGGAAGGCATGAAGTAAGGTTGCATTTTAAAAAAAAGAAAAAAAAAAAAAAAAAATAAAAAAAAAAAAAAAAAAAAAAAAAAAAAAAAAAAGAGGTCCTTCCTTGTCCAGTCTGTATTCTTGATGTATCTAGCACTGTTTATGTATTTGTTATAAGTTGAATAACTCTATATCAGCAGAACACAAGTGTGTGCCAGGTAGGGATTAGGGATTAATCAACAGGGACTAATCCCTGTTGATTAGAAGACCTATCTTTCATGCATATTCACAGCAAATGTTGGGGTCGTGTGAATGACATCCGGTGAATGCCACACTTATCCATTCTGCAGGAGATCACTGGACTTGGGTTACATGTATATTCCTCAAATAGAGCATCTCTGTGAACAGATCTACCAGAGGCAGCCTGTCTGGTCTGCATGTGCTGAACCTGGGACCCTGTGTTTGGATCTAGCAAGTCTGAAGGAACCATACTTGTTCTGTGTCTTTTCTGACACATTCCATGTTTTAAGCTCCCAGAATACAAAAGGCAGAAGTCTCTTCTGAGATTCATCTTTTCAAAAGCAGTACATACTTGGGCCTTTTTCAGTAAATAGAATTTTTCTTCTTTAGACACAGAATACAGGCACACAGCATATTTAGTTCTTATTTTTTTAAAAAATTCTGGACATGAGTATTTTGCTGCATATCTGTATATTGCCTCGTGTCCTCAGAGGCCAGGCGTTCTATGCCTGGAAATGGAGCTACAGACGTGAGGCACTGTGTGGTGCTGGGAATTACACCCAGCTGCTCCGAAAGAGCAGCAAGTGCTCCTAGCCATTCAGCCATCTCTCCAGCCCTGATTTATTTATTTTATGTATGAGTGTTCTATCTGCATGTACACCTGCATGCCAGAAGAGGACATCAGATTCTAGTACAGATGGTTGTGAGCCACCACGTGGTTGCTGGACCTGGACTTAGGACTTCTGGAGGAGCAGACAGTGCTCTTATCCACTGAGCCACCTCTCCAGACCCCATCCAGCCTCAAATTTTAAATTCCATTTTCTTTAAAATTTATTTATTTACGTAATTGTTTTCTGTGTTTCGCCTGCAAAGGTGAGAAGGAATGTGGCTGGAGCTATCGACAGCAGTAAGTCACCATGTGGAGGCTGGCCTTGCACAAGGGCTCTGAACTCATGAACCCTCTGCAGCCCTGGTCACACGTGTTACACTTAGAGTGTGCATGTGCAAAGGTCACGCGTCAGCTCTTGGAGTTGGTTGTCTCCTTCCAACACGTGGGTCATGGAAGAAGTGGCTTTAGTTCCTGAGATGGCTCAGCAGCGCTTGTTTTTATTTCATGCATATGTTTGTGCCAAGTGTGAGCAGGTAACTACAGAGGTCAGAAGTGGGTGCTGTTTACTAAGGAGCTGGAGTTACAGGCAGCTGTGAGCTAGGCACTGAACTTCTGTCCTCTGGAAGAGCAGGGCGCACCCTAACTTCTGAGTCATTTCTGCAGACCCCGTCATTTATTCTCAACTGCAGAGTAAGGAATATACCAACCAACAGCTGTGTATCTCATTTCCCATCTGCAGTCTTCACAGGAGTCAGCAGAGAATCACTACTTCTGCCACAGACTCTTCCTGTTCCAGCCAGAGTCTGTGCATCAGGTGGAGAGCTTCACCATAACCCTGGTGACCCCGCGTCCCCAGTGCCAAGAGCAGAAAAGCAGCTTTTGCTGAGAATGAGGCTCTGCCCACATGTGATCCTGCTTCACCTGATTCACCAGTCCATGTCACACCGGCAGTTCCCATGACACCCAGAACCAAGGAGGAACACTTAATTTCTTTTTTATCCCCTGGTTTTTGAAGACAGGGTTTCTCTGTGTAGCCTTGGTTGTCCTGGACCTTGCTTTGTAGACTAGGTTGGTCTCGAACTCACAGAGATCTGCCTGTCTCTGGCTCCTAAGTGCTGGCATTAAAGGCGTACACTACCAAGCCTGGCTGCAACGTTTAATTTCTAATAGTTAATAAACTACTTACCATCTTTTATAAGTTTCTGCAAGATTTTCACAAATACACTGTCTTTAGACACTTCAATTGGATCATCTTTGCCATCCGAACCAGACCAGCTGGAAAAGAAAATCATGAGGGAAACGGGATCACTGTGGCAGCTTGGACAGTGATTTCTGTTTGCTACTGTGGCTTTCTCCTGATAGCCATGGAACACTGTGACACTGCTCTAAATTATCAAAATCATGGACTTTAAATGTGGACACAGCTACATCTGTACTGACCTAAGCTACACTGGCAGCATAAACCACCACTGTCACTGCCACACAATTTTAAAAAGGTGCTTTTTTGTTTTTAAGATTTATTTATTTAGCGAATGAGCGCCCTATTGACATATATATCTGCATGCCATAAGAGGGCATTAGATACAGATGGTTGTGAGCCACCATGTGGTTGCTGGGAATTGAACTCAGGACTTCTGGAAGAGCAAGACAGTGCTCTTAACTACCAAGCCATCTCTCCAGTGCTGGCACTTTTTTTTTTTTTTTTTGGACATAGCATTTTGCTATAAAGTGCATGTTGGCTCCAACCTCTTTACTCACAAGCCTCACCTCTCAGGTGCTAGAATTACAGGTGTGTATCATCATACCTGTTGTGAGGCATCTTTCTAAAGAAAATGTTTCAAGTAACAAATCTAGTCAGCATCCTAAAACACTGTTTTTCAGAGCACAGCAGTAGCAACAAGTTTAGCAAATCCTGTCTTTCCTGAACATGAGTGCACCACAGCACAGTGAAGAAGAGTCGCTTTCTTCCCAGTGGGTCTGTGTTGAACCTATACAAGCCACAGGCAACCTAAAACACAGACCACAAGCTGGTAAAGGGGCTGCCAAGATGGCTCAGTGGGTAAACATACTTGCCATGCAAATGTGATGACCCGAGTTTGATACCTGGGAAAGGTAGGTGGAAGGAGAGATTTGATTCTAAAAATTATTCTCTGACCTCTAAAACACACACACACACACACAAGTTAAAAAAAAATTTTTTTTTAAATGAGAACAAGGAGTCCTCAAAATTACAGTATGTTTCTGAAAGCAGGAGAGCAGGCCCTGCCTCTTACTGGCTGCAGCACTCAGGAGAGCAGGTCCTGGAGTTCACTTGAGCAGCACAAGGGAAAGAGGGTAGGAGGGCTGGCCCAGGCCCTTGGTTACAAGGCTTTGAAGAGTGGGCCCTGTGCCTTAACGGGGCAACACAGTGGGTCTGGCTCTGGAGCAGGGGGTGCAGGTGAGCAGGCCTCAGGGCATGAAAGCAGGGGAGCTGACCCTGCCTCCTGCTCATAGTGGCACAGGGTGGCCTAGGCAGACCAGTGCTGTGAAGCTTGCCCTGGTGGCCTGGGTAAGAAAGAGCTGGTAGGCTGACCAGCTCAGCTATCACTCAGGCCCAGATCCAGGGCTCTCTGAACTGGCCCACCTCAAATCTACATAATCTGTGAATAGTTGGGATGTGTGAAAGGGCCAGTCCTACTGGTCCAAAGCTGCAGGATCTCCATGACACTGGGCAAAAACAGGATAAGCAGGAGAAAACCTAATAAGGATCCAGTATCAGCAGTGTCACAGAAACCAGAGATCTGGATCCAGAACAATGACTCGCTGCAATGAACATTTGTGAGTAAAGACATGTGGATACACTGTGGAACACACTGTGATATTCTATAGTTTGTATGATGAGATGTTTTCTATCCTTTTTTTGTTGTTTGTGTCCTGTTTTTTTTGGGGGGGGAGGAGGTTGCAACAGATATGAGGAGATGGGGAGATGAGCAGGACTGGGGTGCATGAGGTGAAACTCACAAAGAAGCAATAAAAAGTTTTTAAAAATTACAGCATTTTGAAGCTGGAGAGGGTCTGGTTTAGTTACCAGAATTATGTAATTCTAGTTCTGGGAGATGAGCACCTTCTGACCTCTGTGGGCACCAGGCGGGTATGTGTTGCGTAGACATACTCACAGCAAAACCCTCATACACATAAACTAAATGTTAAAGACAAACACACCAGCCTCCCTCCCCTCACCCCCCAAAAAAAGAATAGAAAGAAAGAGAAGCAGTGATTTATACAGAGGTGGTCCTCAGTCACTAATGAAACCAACACTATGCTCAAAGCTGGAACACCCAGAAGCACATAAGCCACAGTTCTGCCAGGAGCAGTGCCAGCAGGCTTGGCGCCCAGGCCAGGACTCACTCATCTCTCTGCAGGGCTCTGCACAGGATCTCAAGCTTCAGATCATCGATGCTCACATCTTCTTCCTTTACAGGAGAACACAACAGTCTGAGTACAGGTTGGCTTTAGAGATAAAGTGTACATTGACATTTTAGGTATACTGACTCCTAATTAACACTGTTGTTCTACATTAATTCACAGCCATCACCACCATCTATACAATTTATTTTCTATGTGTGAGTATTTTGCTTGTATGTCTATAAATGGATTGCATGCGTACATGATCCCAAGGAAGCCAGGAAAGGGCACAGGAGTTCCTGGAATTGGAGTTACAGATGGTTGTGAGCTGCCAGGTGGGAGCTGGAACATACCTGGGTTCTCCACAAAAGCAGTAAGTGTTCTTAACTACTGAGACACCTCTCCAGCTCCCTTCACCCCCTTTCATTAAAGTGTGAGTACTGCTGATATCTGTGCTGCTTTCAGACCACTCTGAGTTCATCAGGAACTCTAAGGGGTTAATATTATAAGGGGTCAGGCAGGGAAAATCCTAGTGAGTAAAGCATGGAACCGCTGCAAAAATGTTGGGTGTGGGGGTCCACATTTATAATCCTAGCTGAGAAGGGAGAGAAAGGGGGATCCCTGGGTCTCACTGGCCAAGCCAGTCTACTCTAATTGATGAGTTTCAGGCCAATAAATGACCTTGTCCCAAAGGAAGTGTGTGGAAGGTGCTCCTGAGGATGACACTCAAGGCTGTCCTCTGACCTGCACACCCAAGTGCATGGATGCACACATGCATACATATGAATTCGAACAGAAAAACAAATGGCTATAGAGCCACGGATGCTGGCACACACTCAGCCGTTGAGTTCAGCCGTTGGGAGGTGGGAGGGTGAAGTAAGAGGGTTCCTGCCATTCCAATATCCAGTCTCAAAAAAAAACCAAAACAAAAAAACAGAAACAAAAACAAAAAAGAGAACATCAACAACAAAAGAACACAAAAAAACACAAAATCGAAAAACAGGCTAGAAGGATGGCACAACAATTAACAGCACTCTCTGCTCTTATAGAAGAATGGGATTTGGTTTCTGCACCCATATGGCAAGTCACAACCATCTGTAAAATGAGTTTCAGGGAATCGAATAGTCTTCTGGCCTCTGTAGGCATTGCACACACATGGTGTACTTAAATGCATTCATACACATAAAAACAATTCCAACAAAAAGGTATGAAAAAGTTATCATAACTAACATCTACCAAACAACTTGTAGTTACACAGCGAGAAACTGGACCTGAGCCTCCTGCACTTGCGACCTTTGAAAGCTGAAAGCAGGTGGCTACTGAAGAAGAATGCCTTCACACTTTGAAAAGCTCCATTAAAGTTTTTTTGAAGACAAGTGCTCAGCAGGTATGGGCACTTGCCACAAACCAAATGATCTGAATTTGGTCCTGGGAACCACCTGGTAAAGAGGATAAAACTGGCAAGTCACGCTGGACCCAAACACAAAGATAACCATCCCCAGTTTTCTTCCCCTTGCACAGTAAAAGCCAACTGGAAATGTGGGAGGATTCTCTAGAATTGGTGTTTCCCGTCAGCTTTTCTAACAGTGTGGATGGAAGTCTGATTCCCAAGACAAAAGAAGTTCCATTCCTCCTTTTTATATGTATGCAGATGGTTTTTCAAGACAGGGTGTCTCTATATAGTCTTGGCTGTCCTGAATGGAACTCACTCTGTACATCAGGCTGGCCTCAAACTCACAGATATCCACCTGCCTCTGCCCTCCAAACCTCCCGAGTGCTGGGATTAAAGGTGTGTGCCACTACTCCCTGCCAGCCAGACTGATTTCTTACCTCATCAATATATTCCAGCAAGTCCAAGGCTTTCTTGAAATCATATTCATTGGCTCTTCTGTTCTCGTCACAGATATACAGCTGCAGCACGGTCCAAGGCATAAGATTACCCAGGAGATTATGTGAAGAAAACGGGTCACTGTGTTCATTTACATAATCTGCATATACTTTTATAGCCAAGAACAATTTCATATTTGGAAGCTATTATTCTGTGTTCAGAAAACTGTCTAGCAATACATATTTTAAGCCCAAAATTAATTTGTATAATGAAATAAACATACTTTTAAAAAATGCCAAAAAATTTATATTCTTAGACCAAGAATATAGTACAAGCTTTTCTTTTTCTTTGTTTTGAAAAAACAAACAAACAAACAAACAAACACAAACAAAAACCACTTTTTTGATTAAAATTACCAATATGAATTTTTCCTATCCATCTCTGCTAACAACTATATATAATAGGACAAATTTTACTTTTAAAAACTGAATACAATCCTTTAATGTAAAAAATCTTTTATAAACTACTTCCTAGTTTTCATCACTACACGGTTTAAACCTAATTCTTTGCAAAATCCCTTTGCCTCCACTTTGAAACTGGAGAGTGGCATTTAAACGTGTCTGAGCAAGACTGGCATCACACAGTCCATGAACTAAAGGCACCTACAGTCTCCACCTGAGATCTCTCTCTCAGGAGACAGCACCACCCAGAAGCTCTGCTGCCAACAGAGGTGCACACTCAAGGGTTCTGGACTGGTGCTTTCCTTTAGCAGCACGTGGAGCAGACTCAGGGCGGAATGCCCGAGAGGAGGAAGGCGGTGTGCGGAGTACCAGCTGCTCACCCGATACATCTGGGATGCTCTGGCCTGGTCACTTGGTTGCCAGGAAACGGGAGAAGACAGTACCAAGCCTGCACACCTTAGCTCCTCCAGGGCAGTGTTGCTCACAAGAGTGCCGCCCAGGGGACCCCAGGAGGCCAGGGCAGCTACATCCTGCCAGTTCTTCCTGCTCCTAACACCTTTCATAGGGGATAGGTCTATGGCAGGTGGAGAGGGAGGAAACCCCGTTAGGACCGGCAGGGTATAGCCCAGGAAGTACAGGCTTGTTGTGGACATGGAATCAGGCCAAGGCTGTAACATCCACGACACTCACGCTGATAAGCTGTGGTGCTGTCAGCACAGGCATCGCACTAAGACTCAGCTGTCTCTCAGTCAGCAGCTGCTCTGGAAGGGTCTCCTGGTGTAGCAGGAAGCGCTCTTGCTCAGCCATTGCTGGTGATCAAGGACACACAACAATGGGATTTCACTTTTGTCACCACCAACCAAACACAAATTGAAAACCAATCAGCTGTGAAAATCCATCACTACCCCAGTCTCCAGATGTTATGTCATTAACTGCTTATGCGTCACTGCTGACAACGCTTACTGTTTGATCCAGGACCTACACATGACCGCAGCAGCAGAAAGCTGCTGAGACAGAAAGTGACTTAAGGAGGCCAGAGCTCTAGTTGTAGGGCCCCTTCAGGGCAGCTCAGTGAAAGAACATGGCAGGATCATTCAGAAACCAGGACATTTCAGAGCAAAAAACACTGGGCTACTGGAGAAAGGGGACACACTGCTATAGTCCACCACAGCAGTCATGTTTGATAGAGGCTGAAGTTCAGCATGCCTACTCACAGCCAAAACCAGAAAACAAGCACGGGGGGGGGGGGGGGGACATGGACATCTAATCCCAGACATCACTACCCAGCCTACAGAAGTTACAGGCTCATGGCAATATCATCTGATACGAAAATGTTCATTCACAGCATTCAGGAGGCTGACATGGAAGGGCTGTAAGTTCAAGGCCAGACTTCCATAGCGAGACCCTATTTTAAGGGGAAAAAGTTCCAGTTTTTTAGTTGTTCCTACAATATTCATCATAGTTGTTCAGCTGAGGGATGACCAAAGATCCAGTCAAAGGCCTCATGCTGATTTGGTACCATGTGCCAGTGGTGCCTTTAATGTAAAAGTGTGCCTCATCTTTACTAACAGCTGGAGAGGCCAGGCTGACATAACTGTGCAAAGTCCGGGTCCCTTTTATGAGATGCAGGTGCAGGATAAGCCCTGGCAAAAGGTGTGTGCTAATGCACACTGCCATGTCACAGCACTGCACAAGCGTGAACATAAGTTCGCCTCACCTGAGAGGTCTGAGTACCGACACTGACAACACAGCAGCAGCGTCTCGACCCCTCCACTCAGTATGCTAGCTTCTGTATGTGTGTAGAAGCCAGAGGCTGACACTGGATTCCCTCTTCAATCGCTTGCTGCCTTATTTTTATAGATAGGGTTTCTTTAAAAACCCGGGAGCTCACTAATTTGGCTAGACTGGCTGGCCAGCAAGCCCCAGGGATCCTCGCTTCTACTACAGAATAGCAATGGCGCTGCTGAAGCCAAATACACACCAATGATCAACGGGCAGAGAGTAAAGGAAGAACAGCACTCCTCCTAAGAAGGAAGAGCTACAGGCACAGCGGGATGGACTGTGCCTTCTCGTTCTGATGCCCTCTCACCTTCAATTTTCTCTTGCAGCGTGTCCTCTGGAAGGTCTGAAGCTAATGCAGCCAGTTTACTCAAGCCAAGAAGGGTTTTTTTCTTTGCAAAGTAACGAGTTTCCATGTTTGCCAAACCAAGCAGTGTCGTATGTGCCTACAGAAAAACAAAGGAAGGAAGACATGTCGGTAAGGAGCAAACCTAGCGGGGTCAGCGCCATGCACGAAGCGATGCACAGGACATGTCAAGCTGAAACGGCAGCTGGGAAGGAGACCCAGAAAGCATGCGCTCCACGTCAGCTGTACATTCAGTTAACAGTTTGTTACAAACACACTGTAATTTGCTCTGTTTTTACTCATACTTTTGAGTTTTGTGTGTGTGTTCTTGTTTGTGCACATGCACATACATGTGTGTGCAGCTCACATGTTGGTGTCTTTATCAGCTGCTCTCATATGAGATAGGCTCTCTCACTGAACTCAGAGCTCATGGACCCTGGCTGGCTGCCCCATGAGCTCCAAGGAGCTACCTGTCTCTCTGTCTTGCCACTGCTGAAATCATGTGTGTGCACTGCAGGTCTGGCTTTTTACATGGTTCTCAGTTTCCCAACTCAGATCCCTTATGTTTGTGTAACAAGCACTTTACAACTGAGCCAGCTCCACCATGCCCATGATTTGAATTTTCATTAGAAGTCATCAGCAAGAAAAGGCCAATGATTTTATATAAAAATACTAAAATGTTTATAATTTAAAAATCTGTAGTGGGGCGAGGGCAGCGAGCTACGCGTGCAGTACTGGAAGTAAGACAACAGCATTCCAATGGTGTGAGGGCAGGAGGTGTGCTGGTGAGTCTCTGTCAACTCCACAAACCCAGACCCACCTGGGAAGAAGGAATCTCACTGGAGTGACCGCCTCCCTCAGACTGGCCGGTGGGCAAGTTTGTTGGGACATTTTCCCTGCTGCTACCTGACGTAGCAGGCCCACCATGGGCAGTGCTGTCCTGGGCTACATGAAAAGGCAGCTGCACATGGGCCTAAAGACAAGCCAGGAAGCAGACTGCCTCCGAGGTTCCTGCCTCTGCCTGTTTCAGTTCCTGCCCTGACTTTCCTCGGTTGTCAGTGTGATAGGGACCTGGGTAAGTTGTTGTTGGTCAGTGTTTATCACTGCAGCAGAAAGCAAACCAGTACAGAGTGCACGTGTTAACAATCCATAAATAGCATGTTTTAAATAAACATAGAGACTGTAAGCTGACACATCTTAACTATGTTTATATTCATAGAATGCAAGATGAAGTTTAAACATATACATGTAATGTGAAAAGATAGAGGGCTAATTAACTTATCTATACCATAAAAACTTGTATTTGAGAGCCTGTGAGATGGCTCATCAGATAAACTTGCTTGGCACCAGGAATGTTGGAAAGAACTGACGTTCTCACGTTGTCTCCTGATCTCTCCCCACCACTACCCACTGCTCATGCACGTAGATGAATTTCGTCAGGTGCGATGGCACATGTCTTTAATCCCAGCACTCAGAAGGCAGAAATAAGCAGACCTCTGTGAGTGTGAGGCCATCCTGGTCTACATGGCGAGTTCCAGGTCAGCCAGGACTACATGACAGAGATCCACCTCCAATGAGAAAAGAAAAGCCTGGATACTACCCCTTTATCAGCTGTCTGGCTATAAATAAACAACACTTTAATTACAACTCATTAAAAATACTTAAAGACTAATTAAAAATACTTAAACTGCATAAGCAGCTGCTTCTCAAAAGCAAACCATCTTACCTTTTCTAATTCTTGACTGTTTATCTCATGTAACCAGCTGAGATGCTCATGAGCTTGCAAAAAATTTGCCAACTGTCCATGTTGAGAAATGGGCTGAGATAATAATTTGCCCCGCTTTCCTTTTTCCAGGTACCAACGAAAGAGAAAATCTGAAAAATTCTACAAAGAATAGACCCAAGAATGTATCAACAGTTAGTAAAACAGCTTTAAAACTATAAAATACTAAGTCCCTTCCAAATACCTCCAAACAGAAATCTTGCAACTTTTATCTTACATTTGATTGTGTGTGTGTGCACTTGTGTGTATACCTGCAGGTGTCATGGCGTACAGATGGAGGTCAGAGGACAACCTGAGGACTTGGTTCTCTTTCCACTACAAAGGTTCTAGGACCCAACTCAGGTCATCGGGTGCTAAGCCACTTTGCAGTTCCCCAAACAGAATCCTTTAGCAAGTAACTCCTTTACTGTAAGAGTACACGGAGAGACAGTTCAGCATTCACACCACTGGCTGCTCCCACTGACAGGTTCAATTTCTAGCACCCACACGGTGGCTCACTCCTGTCTGTAACTCCCATTCCTGGTAATTTCGATACCATCTCTTCTGGTTTCCTCTAGTCCCAGACATGCACGTGGTGTGTAGATAAACAAGCAAACAAAACATCCTTATACACTTAATTAAAAAGCAAACAAACAAATGTTCCACGCGGTTAGTGTCTATCCCACATGGACAGTGCACTCCTACTCCTGCATTCGGCCATCTCCCGACAAACTTCTTGAAAGCTCAGCAGGGACCCTGCACTGGTAGGAGGGCTGAAGAGATGACTAGCACTCATGGCTCTTGCAGAGGACCTGGGTTTGGTTCTCAGCACCTACATGGTGGCTCCCAACCTCCAGTAACTACAGTTCGAGGGGATCTTCTACCCTCTTCTGACCTCCACAGGCATCAGGAATGCTTATGTTGCACATAGATACCCGTAAAGCACTGACAAACATAAAAGCAAAGTATGGTGTCAGTGCTAACAACGAGAGACTGAAACACGCCAGGCCTCACGGGAGCAGATTACCAACTGTGGCTACTGGAACTCAGGTACATTAAAGCCTCTGTTTTCAGCCAGGTGGTGGTGGTGCATGCCTTTAATCCCAGCCCTGAGGAGGTAGATGCAGCCGACCTCCAGGTACACAGAGAACAAGCAACGATACAGAAAACCACCTGTTTTTAGTTGGGCATGGTAGTTTTAATGCCAGCACTTCAAAGGGAAGGGCAGGTGGATCTCTGAGTTCAAGGCTCAGTCTACAGAAGGTGTTCCAGACAGGAGTGAAACCCTATCTTAGAAAACAAAACCAAAAACAAAACCAAGCCTGTCCTCCTCAGACACACTGGCCAATACTTCAAGCCACGGACAGCCACTTACAACTAGCGATTCCCTTTTGGGATAACACAAGTATCTCAGTCACCACGTGGAGTTCTGTCAACAGCAGCGAGCGGCGACGTCCTAGAAGGACAAGCCTTAGGCTGGGGCTCTCCCATGTGAGCCCTGCTGACGTGTGGTCCAGAGGAGCCCCTCACACTGAGTGCTGGTCCTGGGGAGAAGGACTGGGAAGCAGTGCTCAACAGTCCTTTTCAGCTCCTAGTTTGCTCTCCTGATTTAGGGGCTCTGCATAATGAAGAGACGTAGTAATGACCACACACAGGTCCTCCAAAGACCTGAGGCCAGAAGTAAAAGAAGCAGAGTGTAGGCCTGGCCACATCTGCTCCCAGGACTGCTAAGCTATCTGCCTCCAGGCTGTATTATCTGGAAGAGGCTTGCCCAGGACAGAAGAGCATCCTTTTCTAGGTTCATGGCTTTTTCAAATACAGTTAAAAGTGAACTAAAAAAATTACATGATGCCAGAGCAGAAAAACCCTGTTAGCAATGTACAAAGCAGGCAGCTGGGGCCGGCAGGAGAATGGCCAGACTGGGCCATGACAACAGGACTCTAAATACTCACTAAACATGAAGAAAAAGCTAAAGTGCAAAACTAAAAAATAATAATAATAATAATAATAAAAAAAAAGAAAATCAACGGACAACAGGAATCCATGAAGAATTTTTAAAAAGTCATAATTGGTCAAAAGCATCTGGCACAGCCATCCAACCCTGATTACACCATGCCTTACACAAGGGCCTGCCACATAGACTTGCTAATGACAATGTCAGCACAAACACAGCCGCAGACTACTCAGCGCCATGGCAGTCGCTCAGAAAGGTTCTCTTTGGACGCTGCACCCATACCGTGAGGGGTCTGCAGTGGCGTTCTGAATTTTATAACATTCCTTTAACAGCAGAGGAGAAAGGCCTTTAAAGGTTACCTCATGGGGTAAAAATGCTACATAAGGGACCATCTAAATTCCCCTGGCAGCATCAGGCACTGAAACAGGTTCTTTGTCTAAAAACAGAAAGCTAGGCATCAAACTGCTGACAGCAGGATCCTGTCCGAGCACTCCAGGTTCTCCTCAGCAAGCTCTGCTTGTGAGGGCGCCTGGTTCAAGTCTAAGCACTCACGTCCTGCACCTAAGAGCTCTTGTGACACTTTGAGAACAGAATTGAAAGTTAGCCAGCCCTGGTAACCGGGGCCTGTAACTCTGCACTCGGAAGGTTGAGAGAGGATTTTTGAGTTCCAGGCCAGCCTGGTCTACAGAGTGAAAGCATGTCTTCAGAAGTGCAACATTTCCCAAAGGCCAGGAAACCTGTGTCTGTGTGGTAGTCTGAATGAGATGTCCTCTACAGTTTTGGGCAGTGGACACTTGGCCCCCAGTCAGTGGCACTGTTGGGTAGGTCTAGGAGGTATGGCCTTGCAGAAAACAATATGTCACTTTGGTATGAGAATTTTAAGACTCATGCCATTTCTAGTTTGCTTTCTCTGCTTGAGGTTCAAGATGCAAACCTTCAGCTTTCACCGACTGTAACCCTCTGAAGCTTTTCTATTTGTCCCACAGCAACACAGAGGTAACTAACACAGTCTGTTACATAAGGACGTGTCTGCCTGAGAGACAAAGTGACATGAAGATCTGCTATCTTCCCGTCTGAACCATTCTTCACCTCAAAGCCATAGCAGCTTTCTGGAAAGGGAAAGCCTTAGTATGGCATGCTACCCCCCCTCCCCACACCCACCCACCGGGAAGGCCTTAGACAGTGGAAGGCTACCCCGCCCGCCATTCCCACCCACCAGTGTGGTTACCTGGTCGGCGAACTGGGTCATGTAGCGCTGGAGCCGGGCCTGGTTGTCTGTCTGCTCACACATCTGTACCAGGATATCAAAGTCACAGTACTTCTCGGCCAGGGACGCTGCCCATGGGTACTGGCCCAGTGTGACTAGAGGAGAAAGAACAGATGATGCAACGGAAACTGCCATGACCGACGCGCCTGCCCTCTCCGCCACCAGTCTGCAGCGGAGACTTGCTGAGACTTCCACTACTCACTAGCAGAACAAGCTTTCCTACCTGGCTATGGAAGGACACTGCTTTCTACTCAACAGCCACACTGTGCCACTGTGCCCTTCGCCAGCTACCAGCAGGCCGTTCTAAAGCCAGTTGTTCACCTGAAGGGCTGAGGGAACAAGTTCTTTTTTCTGACTCAGCCTCTCAAGTGCTAGAAAATGCCACAAGCCCAGCATGCCGAATTCATGGACTAACAGCCTCTCCACAGCTGAACTTACTGTTTTGTTCAAGCAACTGAACCGCCTATATGGTTCAGTCCCAGAATAAGCAATTTAAACAGCTGAATGAGGACTAAGGAAAGCAGCCACACGCCTGGCTTTGTCTCTGGGCACAGGCGCACCTCTGCAGACCACACCCATCTTGCAGGTGGCCCACAGCCATTTCTGACTCAGGCACTCACGAAGGGGAGAGAGGAGCTCCGATCTCTTCTGCAGATACTCCACTTCCAGGCTGCTGTATCTTTCTTGGTCACTGGCTCTCTCTAGAGACTTCAGCTGGGAGACGTAGCTGTCCAGGAAGCAGTCAATCAGCGCCACAAGCTGCTCCATCACGGTGCTACGGAGGTTGCTGTCAGCCTGAGGGTACACGGTCTGCAGGATGATCCCATGCTGCCTCGTGATGGCCGTGCGCACGCCTGACGGACCGCTGGTGGCTGTAACAGCCAAAGTAACTTCCTAAGGACGGCTGCATGATGGCAAGGGAAAGGCCAGCTACCTGAACACTGCGTCACTTCACCACTCTAGGAAAACACAGCAGGTGCCACCCGAGTATGCCCTGGCTAAACCTATCTCTCTTTCCAGTGGAGATTTCCTTAACATAGGTCATGTGACCTTCCTTCCTTCTCAAT
The DNA here is from genome assembly GCA_010120015.1 of Rhombomys opimus. Taxonomy (NCBI): domain Eukaryota; kingdom Metazoa; phylum Chordata; class Mammalia; order Rodentia; family Muridae; genus Rhombomys; species Rhombomys opimus. The sequence continues at coordinate 258,382 of REGO01000129.1, forward strand.
TCCTTTAATGCTTTTCCACTTACTGTGATAGAAACATGGAGCAGAGCCTCGTCTGCCAAAGCTAGCACCTGCTTCTGTGGAGGACTTGGCAATAAAACCTAGTAGGTGTGTCATAAATTCCACTCAGATGAACAGGATAGAATCAAATAATACACCAGAGCTGGGCGGCAGTATATACATCTTTAATCCCAGCACTTGGGAGGCAGAGGCAGGCAGATCTCTGAATTGGAGGCTAGCCTGGTCTACAGAGTGAGTTCCAGGACAGCAAGGGCTACACAGAGAAACCCTGTCTCAAAAAACCAAAACGCACGCACACACACACACACACACACACACACACACACACACACACAGGTATGTACATAAATATGCAATATCCTTGTGACACCGTAAGCCTGGTACCTGTCCACGGCACATACTCGGGCTCCTCCCCCAGCGGCTCTTCCCGACTGTACACGGAGCTTCTGTTTAGGCGGTAGTGAGTGGCAGCCTGCAGCATGTCCTGGGAAAAGGAAATGCATCGTCACACGTGGGGCGCAATCGGGGGCTGTTAAGAGATGTTGCAGATGCTGTGCCGGAGGAAGCCCTGCAATCCCAGCCGACAAGAAGGCCATTCAGCACTTGTGGGTTTCTTCTGCTCTCAAAAATTAGTTTTACTCCACAATTTAACTTCATTTTGGAAAACTATAGTAACCAACGCAGAAAAAAAAAGCACTATCAAGTCTAGCAGGTAAAACTGAACGAAACCCCTTAGGTAGTCATTTAAGTAACACGTTCTGACTAATTAAATCCCAGAAGGCAGATGCAGTCACATGTGCACGCCCCAGCTAACCGGAAGGCTGAGGCTGAACCAGGAGTTCAAGGCCAGAGAAAGGAATGGATTTAGAGAGCTACACTAACGGCAACACCTCCGCAATGACACAAGAGAAAAAGCTTCTTTAAAGAGCACTTCACCACACAAGGCGTGCAGAGGCAACGCTAACACACTGCTGGCTCACACAGGCTGGCCCAGCTTCCCGAATCTGACAGATAGCTGTAACCTCGCTAGTGCAGGCACACGGAGCAGGGGCGCAGGCCACCCTCCTGTCCCTGTCCTGGACGCTGGTCTGTGGCAGTACCTTGAGGACCGTGTTGACATCGACCGCCACCTCTGCCCACTCCTGAGAGTCCAGCGCGGTGTCTCGCAGGACTTGTTCCTCGTGTTCCAGCAGGCACTCGCAGATAGTGTCCACCTGGGACACCTGCGGGCGGACAGGGGCAGTCAGCAGACGCTCAGAACAACAGGTTCCACTTGGCAAGCTTCTCCCCATCATTCAGCACGAGTACACTGATTTACGCTCAAAAGTAAATGTAAAACCCGGAAGCCAGTCTCCTAACCCGTTAGTTACTGTTACTTTAGGAAATGAAAGGAACTGAGACATGACCGTTCACAGGAGGCTGTGTAGCTTATATCTTAGGCCATTTTATACACAGACTTTTAGATCAGGGGGTCTGTGGGGTCAGGGATCCGAAACAAGTCCCCAGCGGGTATCAAGGATGGCTCTCTAACATAAGAGCACACAGAAGGCTGCATTTCTTAGCCACAGTCTCCAGTGGTGGCGAGTAGCTCCTATGCTGTGCTCTGAGTGGTGAGCGCTACTTTCATGAAGCCTTACATGGGCCCAGGCCTCTTCCCAAACTGAGTCACCGTCAACGTGGGGGCTGCGCTCAGAAGCAGGACTACTGTCCTTTACTTTCTACAGGGCTGCCAGATCACAATGTCCCATGCTGATCTGAGCAAACATCTCTTCTTACTGCTTAGGAATATGATGTTGCTCCCTACAAGCAGGCAGAAGAGAGCTGTGACCCAGAAGGAAGGGGAGGGGGGAGGGGAAGGCCACTGGATGGTCAGCTGCACAGAAGCTGCCTGCTCCCACACGTTTCCACAAGTTTGATCCCTGGGATACACACAGTGGAACAAGAGAATGAACCCCCGCAAGCTGTCCTCTGACCTCCGCACATGTACCACACAGGGCACACAAACCTACACATGTAAATACACACACAGAGGTGAGTGAAAAGACGTTTGTTTTGTTTTTAAGGAAGCTGGTCTTGGACAGAGGGAAACTGCTGACATGCTGGGGAGCAGCTGCTCTGAGCGTTTGTACCTGCACAGTGCCAACTCTTCACACCAGCAGCAAGCCAGAGGCCCGGGAGCTTGCTGAACAAGGACAGCTTCCTGTGCTAGTCCTGAGAGAGCTGGAGGGACAAAGGGAATGGCAGCCTCCTTCTCAGCCCACTGTATGCCCCTCCTATAGGGCAAAAGTAAACAAGAAGCCGAGTAATAGCACCCACAGGGCCCAGGTCAACATTTCAATGGGGTCTTTTAGCACTCTATCCTGCCAGGGATGCCCACACTTGGTACAGTGCAACAAAGGCCAGGGAGATGAGAGCGACGGTGTGCTGACCTCTCGAAAGAAGACATCGGCAGGAGTCAGGCTGGGTGGGACCTCACATTCCCTCTTATGCAGGGTGAGCAGGATGGCTGCATTCACCAGGTCTGGCAGGCGAGAGTGGTGGTTTTTGAGTGTGATGGCAGCCGACAGCTTTTCCGCATGTTCACAGAGCAGCAGTCGTGTGGTCATGAGTGTCCCTCTGACCGGGTAAGAGCCCAGACGTCTGAACAAGCCGACCTCACAAACAGAACAGAACAAACATGCACGTGTTCTCAGAAAGCACTCAGAATGTGTGACCACACTCTCCCAGAAGCCTCCCTGCCACCTCTGGCAGCCGCTGATGCCAATGTGCACAACAACATGCACGCTGCCCCACACAGGGCCCCAGAGGGAATGCAGGGCTTCTCGTCAGCCAGCACACTGCTGCTATCCTCTGCATTGTACCGAGGTGCTTTGCTCTGTGAAAAGGGACTACTGGAATAAACCGGTGTGTGCCAGTTCTACCGGCTGCCCTCTTGAACAGACTGCATGTGTAGTCGGTTGGTTTATTAATTTTTCTTTCAATCCTCACACCCCACTCAAGAACTGTTCAACTCTGCTGGGCCAGAACCACTTTCCACGCTTATCACTTCTGTCCTTAACTAGTGACCTGATTTCTATCCCCACTTTGTCCTGTCTCTGTCCACCCTAGCAGACAACTTTTTAAAAAACACAAGAGGCCTCAGCCAGTAGAAGTCAGTTAAACTAGGAGTTCAAAGATGGCTGTGGTTACAAATTCCAGGCTACATGAAGCCCTGACTCAAAGAACAAACAAAAACCTCTTGCAAATAGACTCGAAACCCCCACAAAACAAAGGGTTTGTGCAGAGCCACTCATGAGGCTCTGAGCTTTGCTTTGTCTACTAGCATCTCGATATTTCATATTTACAGAAGACTTAATAGCTGTGGGGCATTTCACTACATGATCTGTCTTCATTCTACTTGATCATTTGACTACTTTTTTTCCTTTTTGAGACAGGGTCTCACTATGTATGCAGTTCTAGCTGGCCTGGAACTCACTGTGTAGATCAGGCTGGCTTTGAACTCAGAAATCTGCCTGCTTTGTCTCTGAGTACTGGAATTAAAGGCATGTGCTACCATGACCAGCTGATGATTCTTTT
>REGO01000129.1:262014-277674 GCA_010120015.1 Rhombomys opimus
TGGGCTATACAGAGAGATCCTATCCTTTGTTTGTGTAATTGTTTTTGTTTTTTTCAAGGCAGGGTTTTTTTTCTGTGTAGCTTTGGCTGTCCCAGAACTCACTCTGTAGATTAGGTTGGCCTAGAACTCAGAGATCCACCTGACTCTGCCTCCTGAATGCCACCATACCTGGCTTGGCTGATGATTCTTAAAGTAAAAGTTACAGTTGCACAACTGGAATTCATTTTCCTGTTCTCTCAAAGGTAATTTAAAAGCACAGCTCCTCTGTGAGAGCAGTGAGTAGGGAGTGCTCAGGGAGTCCTAGAGTGAAGCCGCAGCTCTGCACAGAGACCATTCCAGCCACACCAGGGACCACAGCCGCCACTTTCCACCCCACTCAGAATGAGAGAGCCTCAAATACACAAGCATTCCCTTAGAGCGCTGGGTTGTGTATGTTCCCTGGTTGTGACAGCCAATGTGTCCTACTCAGTGAAAAAGTGATGGGGATGAGCTGGCACGGTGGCCCACCCTTTTAATCCTACCTCTCGGGAGGCAGAGGTAGGTCAGCCTAATCTACATAGTGAATTCCAGGCCAGCCAGGTCTACACAGTGAGACTTTTTTTTTTTTTTTTCTCTAAAGAACCCTACAAGCCACAGAGAAGAAAAAAGGTAGCACAGAATCAGGTCTGCATATAAAACTAGAGCTGTTGGCAGCTGAGCCTCCATTAAGTCCTCCAAGTTGCTGTGTGACCATACCCTGGCTGCCTGTGGCCTCTGATAAGCAGGTGTGTCCATATTTGTCCCTAGCTCTCAGCACACAGCTTTCAGTGTGACTTTGCCCTCCATACAGTATACAGAGACAGTCCTTGATGACTTCCACCTGGCCAATACCAAGGTCCGATGTACAGACGAACCAATACAGAACCGATGTACAAAACCCACGTTTTTACACAGCAGCATAAACTTTGTATGAGATTCTGTTTTACAATTTGCGGTCTTGGGCTGGTGAGATAGCTCAGGGGGCAAAGGTACTATATGACACCAAGAAAGAAAGAGCTCCTGAGAGGTGTCCTCTGATACCCACATGTGTGCCCAGACCCTGGAACTATTGATTCTGCACCAGTACATGATCGAGGACCCTCCCAGGAAACACCCAGAGAGAGGCAGGAGCTGAGGCTTACTTGATGCAGGAAGTCCACCAAGAGGCAGTGTGCTTTCATCTTGTCCTCCAGCTGGTGCAGAATGATCAGCGAGCTGTTGCTGAGCCCAGGGGCCTCTGTCAGAACACAGCAGCGAGGTCAGGCACAGAACCACTTTCAGAACAGTAGCTGACAGAGGAAACACGTTAAGGGGGTCTAAAAGGAGTGGGCACCAGTACTTTGATAACATTATTTATATTCCTCAGAGAGTTTGTGAACTGGACATATAACTCACATTTGTAATCTCACCTCTTGGCAACTGAAGCAGGAGATTACAGGGCTAGCCTGGCCTACACTGTGAGCTCAGCAAGGAAACTCCCTAGCAAGGCTCAGCCAAGCTCACAGAAGCAGGATCTCTGTGTAGAGATTTGTACCTGAGACCCTTCTGGTAACTGGGAATGCAGAGCAGCCTCAGGGCTTTGTCACCTGGAACAGTAGGGGATGTGAGGTGCTCACTTCTCCATACCAAGAATCTCTCCAACACCTGGGAGATCCTACAGCCAACGCATGGAGTACGCCAAACTTATTTACTTTGGAGCAAGTGAGTACGAAATGCCTACCAACACGCTTGCGATAGCTATTCTTCGTTGTCAACCTGACTACATGTGGAACTAACTAAAAACCTAAGCGACTGGGCACATCTGTGAGAGATTTTTATTTAATTGGATCATCTGCCTGCTTGCTCTCGCTCTGACTGGCAAGTCCATTCCTTCACTGGCAGTAGAGCCCACTTCCTTGGGATTCTGACGTATCCTGAAGAGCAGCTGAGACATCCAGCCTTGTGGACTGAACAGCTACTGAGCTGCTGAGCTTTCTGTTGGTAGATGAACACTGCTAGACTAGCTAGACCACTGCTTGTAAGGCACTCTAACAACTTCCACATATATGTATATGCAGACATTGTTCTACCATGTATTCCTCTAGAGACCCCTGATAACACATCAAGCTCTTCTAGAAAGACAATGCTGAGAATCATGGACTTGTGCCAGTGTCCACTCAGAGGCTAGTTTCTAACTGACACACAGGGCCACCTGTTCTGGGGACCCTTCAAAATGTGCCCAAGAAGGTTATCTTCAATTGCTTGAGAAACTAGAAAAGTTTAGGGAGATGCTGAGGGACCACTGAATGCAGAAACAAACATTCCTCTCCATTTTGTGTTCTTGTTTTTAATTCCTCATCATAATGAATCGGGCGACTTACCCTGGGGGACCGACTCTGCCCAGCGTGGGTCTGAGGCTGGGTAGTCGTCTATCAGGTCCACGCTGATCTGAGTCACAGCCCTGTCCAGCTCTGAGTCTGAATCCAAGTCAGTGTGAGAGGAAAAGAGCTCATCAGCCATCATCTGAGCACGGCCCAAATCTTTCCTGTAGGAAAACGAGACACAAATTTACAAGGGAGGAAAACATTCCCACATTCACCACAGGAAAATTAACTGTGAGGTTAAAATCACACGGACAGGCTTTAGCCCAAAGATCTGCTGACAGCATTGCATGGAGGAAAGTCTCTGTGCGGCTGTAAATTCATCAGTACACATGTTCTGACAGGCCAGGCACTGGACAAGGACTAAGACACTGAGCTCAGCCTGAGCTTTAGAAAGCCAGTGCTGGCAGGCAGACCTGTAAACCAGAAAGGGCACCTTCGCGGGCAACGCTCAGACACGGAAGAACAGACAACCGGGGCAGGCTACACGGGAACCTGACGGGCTCATGAACCACCTTCCAGACAAATCTCTGGCTTTCTCTAGGATGCGGTGGAAAGAACTCATCCAACTGCCAGACTGAGTAAAAAAAGGTAAAACGGAACTGAATAAGCCCACTCCTATACGGCTTCTCGACTGCAGCTGCCTCCTGCTCCTGCCCCATGCACGTATCCCACCATTCCCTGTGATGGAATGGTCCCCCCAACTCTGAGCTACAACAAAATTCTTCGTTTTTATCTTAAACTGTTCTTGTCAGATATCTGGTCACAACAATGAGAAAAGGAACTAACACACCACCATGCACAAGGAAGACAAGGAAGCCACTCAAGGACAAGGAAGGTTCTCTGGAGGGCAAGGCCAAGGAGGATAAAGTGGGCAACAGCCACCCACAGAGCATGCGCTGCTTCTCAGCAGGGAAGCTGCATCAGCTGAAAACAGGTCACGGGGTGTCTCAGCTAGGGTTTCTATTGCTGCCATGAAATACCATGTCCAAAAGCAAGCTGGGGAGGAAAGGGTTTGTTTACATGTCTACATTGCTGTCCATCACTGAAAGAAGTCACGACAGGAACTCAAAACAGGGCAGAACCTGGAGACAGGAGCCACGCAGAGGCCATGGAAGGTGCTGTTTACTGGCTTGCCTCTTATGGCTTGCTCAGCCTGCTTTCATTTTTTATTTTGGTTTTTCAAGACCAGGTTGCTCTGTGTGTAGCCGTGGCTGGCCTTGAACTCACAGAGATCTGCCTGCCTCTGCCTCCCCACGTGCTCGATTACAGGTGTGCCCCAGTGTGCCTGGATCAGACTACTTTCTTACACCAGCCCAGGGATCACCAGGCACACTGGGCTGAGCCCCTCATTGATCACTAATTGAGAAAACGCTTTACAGCTGGATCTCATGGAGGCATTTCCTCAACTGAGGCTCCTTCCTCTCTCATGACTCTAGCTTGTGTCAAGTTGACACAGAACCAGCCAGTCACCCAGGGAAGAGTTTGGGGAAAAAGTTTCAGAGCAACAGCCTGAAGGACAATGAGCCTCTAAAAACAGGACTGTTCTAAAGTGGGCAGAGACGTGAAAAAATAACCAGCCACCAATGAGGCCAAGATAAAGGTAAATCTGGCCTACAAAGAAGGGATGAACCAGATCTAAACACACACAGTCCCACAGACTGTGGTGTAAGGCCTGCCTGCACACAACCCAGGGCCCCAGGGGGTGAGCAGATGCACTCCAGTTCTAACCGTCAAGTACACAGTTAGAAGACTCTGGTGGTGACTCAGAACTCTAGTGGAGGAACCATTTTGACTGTGAAGAGTCCACTTCCTTAAACCTCCTGGTGGGATGGCCTTAGGCATGCACACAGGGCCCTGGGAGTCTAGGGAATAGCTGTGTTGGGCTCAGCAGCACTGTTCTTGAAGCTACTTCGGCCCCTTTCCATACCTGGCAATCCTCTGGAAATACCCCAAACTGCCTGCATTAGGTGGGCAGCACCTCACATTCAAGTCCACCTGGACCTCATGGTGTATTCCTTTGGAAGGGATTAATTAGGGTAAGGATTACGGTAACCCCTAAATCCAATTATGTAACCCCTAAATCCAGTCACGTGCTGAGGGTAAGGGGCCAAGCCTGAAGGCCCAGCACTAGGCGTGCCAGGCTGAGGGAGGATGATCTCAAGTTCTAGGCTAGTGAGGCTACGTAACAAAAGACAGACAAATACTGGAAAGAGGCTGTGTAGCAGCGGAACGGAATAGGAAAGACGCATCAACAAACCCAGCAGTGGCCATGACTGCTAGGATGAGCAAGGAGAGGCATGAAAGTGCTCCCCAGAACCTCCAGGGGACACACAGCTCTACTGACCATGCAATGTCAGATGTGAGCCCCATAAGAGTTTATGGTACCCAGAGTTTACTGCAATTTGTTTTGGTAGCACAAGAAACCAAAATAAAAACTACAGTTGCTAGCTGCATTATCATGTACACTTAACAAACCTGTCACTAAAGAAAAAGCTGTGGAAGATGAAATAACCCAAGTCTTTCTAGGAAGATGAAGCAGGCCATACAGAATACTACACTCTGTCTAGTGGTGCCCCGCCTGGGCAGGACAGGGAGGACAGCAGATCATTAGCAAGGCAGTCTTAGGTGGACAAGCTCAAAGTCTAACTGATTTCAGGGAGCAAGCAACCTCCCTACGCCAGAGTGGGATGGCAGGTCAGGACCCAGTTGTGCTAGGCAAACTCCTCCTTCACTTCCCTCCTCAACCCCACACGAAGGAACAATGCCAGAATCAGTAACTATCCTGCACAAAGCCTCAGCTCTGGGAAGAGACAGACTTGGCAAGGCTTCGCCATGATTTTCCCAAGTGCCTATTCCACCAAACCAACTCTGCCTATGAAGAAAAGGACATCACAGACAGAAAGCGTGCTGATAATATCTGAAATGAGAACCTATGCCCATGATGCCTCTGCTGTGGACTCAGGCCCAACACCTGGTCCTCACAGTCCTAAGGGCACTGTGCCCCAAGCACACTCTAGTCCTCTACAAACAAGCCCAGGCAGCCAGTGAGATCGCGAGGTGCTTAAGTTTCGAGGCTCTCTGCACAGGAGACTCATCTGCTAAAGGTGAAGATACAAAGGACAAAAAGGGCGGAAATGATCTCAAAGTATGAAGAGCCAGGCTGAATTCAGCTGGAGACCTAGTCTTCCTACAGGCTGTAGGGACATACTTGTTTAAGAGCTAACCAATAATTACAGAAGCTTCCCCAAACTCTAATCAACATTTTGTATTTCTATTTTTTTGAGTAAAAAAAGAAAACCAAATAGTATGAAGCTAAAGAATTAGACAGTGCTTTCAAGTTTTCTCTATTATGTGCGGCTCTCAGGAGCATCTGACGGTGTCTGGAGATAAGGTGGTTGTAACAAGCAGGGGAAGGACCGCTAGAGCATTAGCTTCTGCTGGGAGAGGCCAGGGGTACTGCTCAACAGCCTGCAAGTCATCAGATGCCCCCAACTGGTTACCTGTCTCAAATGTCGATGCAGCGATCAGAAACTACAGGAAGCAAAGAGCTGGCCAGCCAAGGCCCTAGAAATGTTAGAGGTCCAGGCACGAAACGGCCAGATTCGAATCTGGGCACAATGAGAGCCCAGTTGGGACTTGCCCAACTGCCACCTGACCTGACCTCCAACAGCCAAACTGCAGAATCGGAGCTTGACTGAAGAATCACTAGGTTCTGTGATAACTAAACCTCAGCTTACGGGCAGGGGCTACTTCCTTCCTAACACCCACATCACTCTATCTGCAACTGCTCTGCTTTGACACTTCATGAGAGACACCTTGTCTGCTGTCTTGAGGACTGCCAATTTTAGTGGTCATTGCTTTCCATGGAGGCTGAGGCCTCTTGAGGCTCTCAGGTTCAGATAATCATGAGGAGAACCCTAGCACCCAGAAAGACCTCCTCAAAACGGCACAGTCCTACATCTAGCTCTCACCGATGCACAGCAAGCATCAGTAAAATGTGTCCACACATACAGGAAGCTCTGATTTTCAGGGTGTGCTGTGACAGCTGAGCATAGTGGTCAGGCCTATAAATCCAGCCCCGGAGAGGCAAGCCAGGTTTACACAGCAAGACCCATTACCACAACAGAGCGGTGCACCAACGTGTGTGCTGGCAGTGGGGTGGGTAGTTAGCTGTTAGGAGACTTGTTCTTGCAGAGGACCCGGGCCTCACAGCTGCCTGTAACTCCAGCTCCAGGGGATCTGATGTCTTTTTCTGGACTTCATGAACACACACACACACATGCACGCACGCATGCACGCTCACAAAAAAAATATGTGCTATACCTGCAGTACTGTAGAAATGCAGCTTTAAGCAGTTTTGTCTTGTCTTCATGGGCTACAGTTTCATTTTTTGTGGTGGTCTCAAAAATCATACTCTGCAAAGACAAAAGCTACTGCTTAGTGCTGAAGGCACCGGGTCAATCATACTTGGCTGAAGGAAGACCCTGTGAGAGAACACCACATTCCCAGAGCCTGTTGCCAATGACCAGTTAGAGCCCTACAGAATCAGAGCTTTTTCATCATGGCCAGTGCTGTTCCAGTTGTCCCCATGCTTATCACAACGTGCATTATCAAGCACAGGGAATGACATGATTAAGCAGGACTAAGTGTGCAGTGACATGTACCACTATTCAGCCACACGATCAATAGGAGGTAAAGTACATCACATTCTGAATAAACTGCCAAATCACTTCAGCTTTTTGTTTAAAGATTTATTTATTTTATGTATTTTACGTATATGAGAGTTCTATCTGCATATACACCTGCCAGAAGAGGGAATCAGTTCACATCATAGATGGTTGTGAGCCACCATGTGGTTGCTGGGAATTGAATTCATGACCTTTAGAAGAGCAGACAGTGCTTTTAACCACTGAGCCATCTCTCCAGCCCTCACTTCAGTTTTTTAAATTTATTTTTATTTTCTGTGTACGAGTGTTTGACTAAATGTATGTATGTAGGTAGGTATGTTATGTACACACGTGTTATGCCCAATGCCCTCAGAGGCCAGAAAAGAACAGGATCTCCTGGAACTGGAGTTACAAATAGTTGTGAGCCACTATATGGAACTAGAATTGAACTCAGGTCCTCCAGAAAAGCAACCGAGGCTCTTCTGAGCCATCTCTCCAGCTTCCCCTCCGCGCCCCTCTTTTTGAGACAGGGTCTCACTGTGCCATCGTGGCTGACCTGGAATTCTCTCTGTAGACCAGGCTGACCTCTAACTCACAGAGATCCACCTGCTTCTGCCTCTCAAGCACTAGGATCAAAGACAGGCACCATCATGACCAGTTTAGTTCACTTCCACTTTTAATTATAAAAATGGTCTACATAAAGTTTAGACACGACAGCACATGTCTGTAATTCCAGTGCTTGGGAGGGTTGAGGCAAAGCTGTGAGTTCAGTACCACTCTGAGCTACAAATTAAGACTTTGCCTTTAAAAACAAAACAAAACAAAACAAAACAAAACTGTACACATAAAGATTTATAGGCTTCACATAAGCCAGTGTCTTATGACAACCAAACATGTACATTTGTGGTGTACTTCAGTGGAAGAGAATACTTATATTTTAGCAAATATGGAAATATCTTTGCAAACATTTTAATATTACCAGCTTTAGAGTTTGTTGATTTTTTTGTTTGTTTAACTGTTTTTCAAGACAGGGTTTCTCTGTGTAACAGAGCCCTGGCTGTCCTTGACTCGCTTTGTAGACCAGGCTGGCTTCAAACTCACAGAGATCCTCCTGAGTGCTAGAATTAAGGGCGTGGAGTTTGTTGAAAGATAAACACAATTGGTTATGTTGGTGTCAAAATAATATTTCTTGTCTGAAAAAAATTTGTCTTTATAGTTCATACTCTTTAAATGAAAATAAAATCCCTAAGAATTATTTTTAGCCCTTTGTGACTGAATTTTTTGTTGTTGTCGTTTCAAAACCCCTAACTTGAGATAAAGTTATCTCAGGTTTCAAGATAACAAAGTTGATTGCTCGTTTATTTTTAATCTCATTAAACCTCTGAGGACTCATCCTCTGGGGTCTCTGAGCAGGTCTGCCCAGCACAGGCAGCAGGTCCTTAGGGTCTGGACAGTGAGGAAAATGGCAGAATAAGATTTCCCGAGGTGACCACAGGAAAACTAGCCTAGCCAGCACCTTCCAAAGCTGCTGGATGGTGTGTGTGACATCAAATGACCAATGCTGTCAATGCTCCAGAATCCCCACAGCTGCACAAGTCAATGCTTCCCTGGGCTCAGCAAGCACACCACCAACACTCAGCCTGCATCGTCCCCCACAGCAGGGGAAGGAGAAGGAAGTACAAGCTGTCCCCAGTCCTTTTCTAAAGCTGGAGACTCAGAGACAACACACACATATGTGGCCCAGAGACACAGAGGAAAGAGCAGGAGGAATGGCTGAGACCCACAGACAGCTGTTCTAGGAAAGGGACCAGGAACACTGTCGTCCCAGCGCCTCTAAGTCGCCTGCCTTTCCTGCTGTGATGAAGCAAATGTTAAGTGACCCTTGAACCCTTACCTCATTGCCCCGTCCACCAACTGAAGAGGCCAAAGAGTCTTCCAGGTCTTCTGCTAACAGGGACACACTTTCCCTTGGAGTGACAGACACCAGACCACTGTTCCTAGAGAAAAGGATAGGAACACCGCCACAGGAGCCAGCGCCCAAAATGCCATCTCCTGAGAAAAATACACCAAGATTTACTGAAAGAGCCTGAACTCTACCGCCCCCACTATCCTTTCTCCTTTATGACACTTAAAACTTTCTTTATGGAGATAGTCTTACTATGCTCCCTAGGCTAGCTCAAGTTGGAGGGCTTACAGCACCCCCCTGCCTCAGTCCCCAGTCTGTGCTATGCTTCGGCCCCAGATTTTAAATTCCAACAAAATGTCAAGACCCAGTTGCTGCTCAATAAAGCAGTCTGTCTTTTCACTTTAAAGACAAGGCAAACTGGGCAGGAGTGGTGGCTCAGCAATGAACACCTCCTGCGTCTGCAGAAGACAAACGTTCAGTTCTCAGTGGCCTCACTGGGAGAATCACAGCCCCTGTAACCCCAGCTGCCGGGACTGCCCCTCTCCTGGCCTCAGCCTGCACCCTGTCCCTATACAACAAAAAAACGACCACCCCAAAACTCGTCCCTGTAAGAGAACAGAGAGCAAAGCCCCTCCTCAATTCCTCCCAATCTTTGTTCTGCAAACTCAGACTGGCAGCATCCCCACGCCGGGGCATCCTCTTGCTTCTTGTCTAATGGTCTTTCTCTGTTGGGCCTATCCCGGCAGTCGGCAGCCGGCTGAGCTTTAGGAACAGTACTGGACCCAGCCAGGCTCCAGCCGTGGTCCTGCCCAGACTGTCCTCTGTACAGCCCTAGCAGGACTGTGCCCTGGTCAGTATCTACTCATCTGCTTTGCACTGTAGGCCGGATCCCTGGGGTTCTTCCTGCCCAGGTCTCGACAAATTAGTTTAAAAAGTGTTAATTCAGAGTAAGTCAATCTCCTCCCAGTATTAGGACAGCCTGGTCTCTTCTGAGGAAAAAGAAAAAAAAATACTTTTAAACTAACTTTGCCTGTAAAGATAACAGTTTGGGAATTCTCCCCGCCTTAGGTACTTAGCCTGGCTGTGAATTCAGCTCCTGCAAACAGTATTAATGTTTCTAACTGGCAGATAGCAAACGCCAGAAGCAAAATGTAAAATAAGAGAGAAACTACCAATAATAGCTAATGAATTGGCCAAAGTGCTTGAATTTAAGAATTAGATATTGAGCACTGTGTAATACTGGTGAACAGATAGATGCATATAAAGTAGAACACGGAAGTCCAGAAAGATGCTCTGTACTTATGATTAAACTGAATTTGACAAAGATGAAAATATAATTCAGCGGGAAAAGAGGCATCTTTTCATCTAGAGCAGCCATGTACCTTGTGTATCAAAGACAATTTTCTCCTGGGGAAGAGAAAACTTCCCAGTTCCTGTGGAGCACACAAAGATGGCATTCTCCATGTAAAGATAGGTCATTTGGCTTGAAAAATTCGGCACCATCAATCGACATGCAATCAGGTCTTCTGACTGAAAGGTAAGTTTAGGATTACAGTTAGTAAGAATTAAGACAAAAATATCTGTGTTCTTTATGGGTTTTTGACACAGGGTTTCTCTGCATAGCCCTGGCTATCCTGGGCTCTCTTGTAGACCAGGCTGGCCTTAAACTCAGAGAGATCCACCCGCCTCTGCCTCCTTGAGTGCCAGGATTACAGATGTGCACCATCACATCTGGATGATCTGTGTGATTTTTGCAACCATGTCTATACACCATTCCACAGAAACATTAAAATCCTCATTCACTGATTTTCCTTGTGGAAGTCTCACACTACACAAGACGCTTCACAGCCATGGCCTGGACACATGTGCTCCTTGGACTTCATGTGCTGACCTGCTAACCATGTTAAAAAGTGGAGTCTGTGGAGGGCCCCGCTGGGCAGGCCTGCACACCTTTAAGTCAGGACACCAATGGGCACCACCTCTGCTGGAACCTTTCTCTGTACCGTGAACCTCCAGACCTTCCTGCAGTTCACAAATTATCCAGCCTTAGTATTCTACTGCAAGGATGAATGGACCAAAACAATTGTCACGTAGAAAGTACTTGTTGAGTTGTCATCAGCAAAATTTTAAAACACTTCAACGAAGTCTACAGAGTGAGTTCCAGGACAACCAAGTCTCAAAAGAAAGAGAAACCCTGTCTCAAAATACCTAAACCAACCAACCAACCAACCAACCAACAAACCTGCCTCTGCACCCTTTGTTGACATTTTTCAGTCTTTAGAAATCTGGACTCATTGCACCAGGCGGTGGTGGTACACACCTTTAATCCCAGCAGAGGCAGGTGAATCTCTGAGTTCCAGGCCAGCCTGGTCTACAAAGTGAGTCCAGGACAGCCAGGGCTACACAGGGAAAATCTATCTTGAAAAACCAACCAACCAACCAACCAAAATAAAAGATTATAACTAAAAGGTAGACACAAATTTAGGAAATATTAACAGTCAATCGCTAGTACTAAAAAAAAATAATAATTTCATAAAAATTATTTTTTAGTGTATGTGTGTGTGCCTTTATGTGGACATGTGCACACAAATGCAGGTGCCTATAGAGACTCTTTCGGAGCTGTAGGACAGGTGGCTCTAAGCTACCTGACACAGGTGCTGGGTACCATACTTGGGTCCCCTGTAAAAGCAGCAAATCCTCATCATCACTGAACCATCTGTCTAGTCCCCTAAAATAATTTTTAAAGCATTTCATTACCGTGAGACTGTGGGACACTTCATTCTTAAATTGTTTTCTTTATATTCTTTGGTACTTTTTGGAAATTTTAAAATGACACTCAGCTGGCTGGGCAGTGGTGGCTCACACTTATAATCCCAGCACTTAGGAGGCTGGAATCTCTAAGTTTGAGGCCAGCCTGGTTCAAAGTGAGTTCCACGATAGCCAGGGCTACACAGAGAAACCCTGTCTTTTAAAAAATAAATAAATAAATAAATAAATAAATAAATAAAAACAGAGTTATGATTTTCAATTATACTAAACTGAAACATATGGTAAGACTTATTCCTGTTAGAAATAAACAAATTTTATTTATTCCTGTTAGAACAACAAATTTTCTTATTCAGATAAGCAAGTATATTAAGAATAAAGATTTAGTAGCTGGAGAAATAGTTCCGTGATGAATGCTTGTTGTCTGGCTTAGGACCCAACTTCCCACACCACTGGGTGGTTTACAATCAACTGTGACTTCATCTCCAGAAGTACATATAAGGCCTCTGCCTTTTCCGCAAGCACCTGCACTTGCATTCAAATACCCGGATAAACAAACACACAAGGGTTAGGCTTGCTGACACAAACCTTTAATACCAGCACTTAGGAGGCAAAAGTAGGTAGCACTCTGTGAATTCCACAGTGACCCAGAGCTACACAGTGAGACTCAGTCTCAAATAAACAAATATTTAAGAAAATTAGATGCTACATAAGATTAAATGACATGTTTTACAGCTGCCATAGTTTCTCCTGATAAATATCAGTTATTAGACAATGTGTTTAATTGCTGTTTATATACTTAAGTTTAGTAAGACTGTCTTCTGGTGATTTACTTTGTGTTATACATACAATACAGTCATACCCTAGGCACACTGGATTTCTACAATATAAAGGTCTCAAAATTGAACCCCAGGAAACTACAGTGGCACACACCTATAATATCAACAGCCTGGAAGACAAGAGACAGAAATATCTTGACTCTGTAGTCAGGCGAGGCTACAGGTGACCCTGTCTCAAATACAAAAACACAACACACACACACACACACCCCAAAACCTGAATCCAAGATGCCAGTGGTTGTCAAGGAATTTTGTGTGTGGCTCCTTGACTTTACCTACCTGGAAAGGTGGGTTATACTGAGTGACCTCTACGGTGACTGCATCTGACATTTGGTTACCGTTGTCTTCCACTGTTATCAGGGAGTAATAGACGAGGCAGGGGCTGTCTCCCAGGTGCCATGCTGCTGCCAAAATCAGGAGCCCATCACTAGAAAAGAGCACGGGGAGAGACAAAGGCAGGCTCTGTGTGTGTGTGTGGTTTCTGTGTTTGCTTTGTTTTGTTTTTTTAGACAGCATTTCACTGTATAGCCCTGGCTTTCCTGAAACGCACAGAGGTCCAAGGGCATATGCCATCACACCCTGCAGGCTCCTTTGTAAACAATATGACAGATTTTTACAAAATTAAACACACTCACCATATATGCTAGAGCCCTGCACCTAGATATTTACCCACAGGAGGAAAAAACCAAAACCAAAACCAAAAACGTTGTCACAATTACCTTTGTGCAAATGTTTACAGTGGTTTATTACAGTAGTAATAACAACCCAATGTCTTCAACCATGGAGCAGTAAATCCTGGTACATCTACAGCTATATCAATATAGTCTCTTGAATACTATTTAGCAATGAAATTTCAAATCTACCAAGTCAAAGCTATATTACACTGCATAATTCCATTTACACACCATCCTGAAATAAAGAATTAATCAATGACTTTCAGGGGCACAAAGAAATTCTAGAGGAAAGGTGATCCTCTCCCTCCCCCATTGAGGTTCCGACTATGCCTTATGTATGTAGAACCTGCCCTACCCTGAGACTGGCCAGCTCTGTTCTGTTCGTGCCTGTGGTTAAGATGGCTATGGTACAGGTACTTAGCAAAACTCACAGAATTAAAGGCATGGATGGTGGCACACATCTGTAACTTGGGGCATGGAGGCATTAGAACCTGGAGTTCAAGGCCAGCCTGGGCTACAAGAGAGCCTGCCTCAAACAAGCAAACAAGAAACAAGCAAACAAAACCCCAGAGTACATACCAAAATGGATCAATATTATAACATGTAAATTACACGCACAAGCAACCTGACTTAAAAATTGTTTGAAAGGATCAAAGCATGAATCTGGGAATTAGCACAGTCCACGCCTCAGGCCAAGCAGCACCGAGGCCTGGCTCTGATGCTGTGAAGCAGCCACCTCTGCTCTCTCAGCGCTGCTGAGGTGGTGCCCCTGTCACTCTGCAGAACCTGAGCCTAGGGAGTTCACTGAAGCACTTCAAAGGTACATCACAGAGGACTGACTGACAGCATTCTTCACAATTTACCTTTGTTGAGAGAGAAAACAAAAAACAAAATACCAAAAACACTTTGTTTTCAGACTTAATCATCCAAGCTGCTGTTTAGGCAGAAAACTCATTTTTGCTTGTTAAAGCTTATGTAACTCTTAATTGATATTGTTACCCAAAAAATGTGTATGTTCTCTAAGGCAAATTCTTCCAAGGTAGCACTATGAGCAACTTTCATTCCAAGGTCTGCAATCTATGGGGCTGCCAGCACTCTCCAGGAGGCCCCTCCTAAGCAGTTTAATGAGGGACAGGTAGCAGCCCTCCCTGAGTTCTCCCGGCTGCTGCTCAGAGCACCCAGGAAGCTCAGGACGCCTGTCTCAAAGCTGCAGCACACTGGCATCGTGCTGACATCACAGTGCTCTCAGGCGGTCCTGAGTGTCTCAGAGGTCTCAGTGTCCTCTCTACACCCAGCAGATGACACAGTGGGCCATGCCTACGTCAGGATCACTAAAGAGTGCATCACCAGCTGCGTGCATAGCGCATGTCTATAATCCCAGCACTTGGAAGGCAGAGGCAGGTGGATCTCTGTGAGTTTAAGGCCAGCCTGGTCAATAAAAGAAGTTCAGGACAGCCAAGGATACACAGAGAAACCCTGTCTCAAAAAAACAAAAAAACAAACAAACAAAAAAGAAAGAAACGTAAAACAAAGAAGTATATCACATGCTACAGGGTGGAGACTCATCTCACAGGGTCCTTAAGGAGTAGTATTTCAGGGGCTGGAGAATGATTCAGAGGCTAAGAACACTGGCTATTCTTCCAAAGGTACGGAGTTCAGTTCCCAGCAACAACATGCTGGCTCACAATCATCTATAACAGTGCCCTCTTCTGGCCTGCAGGCACACATGCAGGCAGAATGCTATATAAATAATAAATAAATTAAAAAACAAACAAACAAACAAAAGTAGTCTATATAGCTCATACTGGCCAGGAACCGTAATCCTCCTGCCTCAGCCTTCCAAATGTTCATGTGCCAAGCCTGTCTTGAGAAGTGCTGCTGGGAGGAAACTCACTCCCAGCATGAGCCTTGCTGAGACTGGCCAGACTCGAGCACTGGAGGGACATAGCCTTGTTACACCGGCTTAGTCACTGCCAGTGTTGAGAACCCAGTGTCTCCATGGAGAACAGAGACCCCTGTTCAGGACTCCCTTGGCAACAGACAGGAGGGGATGTTGGCATCATCTTAGGATGGAATAAAGGCAGAGCTGGTCCAGTTGTGCAAGCCATGAAATGCAAATCTAACGGGGGCAGAAACACACCATTTACAGCTGAGGAACATTCCAATTTCCCACATGAACCAACATCACTACATAAGAGCAGACCAGTGAGATGGCTCAGCAGTTAAGAGCTGCTCTTCCAGAGGTAAGAGTTCAATTCCGGGCTGGAGAGATGGCTCAGAGGTTAAGAGCACTGTCTGCTCTTCCAGAGGTCCTGAGTTCAATTCCCAGCAACCACATGGCGGCTCACAACCATCTATAATAAGATCTGTTGCACTCTTTGTCATGCAGATGTACCCACAGATAGAAGCACTCATACTTAAAATAAA
>REGO01000129.1:277695-510107 GCA_010120015.1 Rhombomys opimus
GTGAACTTAGAGCTGGAATCTGACTTTTTCAAAAAAAAAAAAAAAACTTTAAAAAAAAAAAAAAAAAAGAGTTCAATTCCCAGCAGCCACATGGTGGCTATAAAGCTATCTGATGCCCTCTTCTGGCATGTAGGTGTCCATGTGGATAGAGAACTCTTACATTAAAAAAATATACATACATAAATAGATAAATTAAAAAAAAAAAAAAAAAAAAGAAAGAATGAAGCAGCAGAGAAGCAGAGGCTCAGCCAACAGGGAACAGAGCAGACAGCAGGACCCATGCTGCCACAAAGATGTCAACTTGCTAGCCAACTTCCTAAGGACAGGTGAGTTGCTTACCAGTTTTGCTTCAAGTCCAAATACTGAACGTGGACCCCTTCTTTGATAGCTTCGTAGTTACTTTCAGATCCCTAAATGGAGACACCAAAGCATAAGCTCCCAGGAATTACTGTGCCCTTCTTCCCACCACGTACGCTCAGCACCTGGCAAAGCTTTGCCCTGTGAGCAAAGAACATTTAAACACAAGCCAGGCGCATACCTTTAATCACAAGACCCAGGAGGCAGACAGGCAGATCTCTGTGAGATCAAGGCCAGTCTGGTCTACACAGTGAGTTCCAAGAGAGGCAGGGCCATACAGTGAAATTCCGTCTTTAAAAAGTCGGCAGAGGCAGGAGGATCGCTACACAGTAAGTTAGTTTGAGAACAGCCTGAGCTACACAAGACTGTCTAATATCTTGCCACCCCACAAATTAACAGGTTAATCACTGAGTTCTATGGTAGGGAGGGACTGAATACCCACTTACACTTATTTAATGGCTATATACTTATTATATAAAAATGTGTTCAAATAAACGCAGCAGATGGGCTGGCTGTGGTGAAGCTCAGCTCACATACAGTCCCAAAACCTCGGGAGCTGAGGCAGGAGGACTTGGGCTACGTAAAAAGTCCCTTCCTCAAAGCAAACAAAACACAAAGAAGGCATGCTATCCCTCACCCAAATAGCGTCGGTAATGCTCTCCTTCAGGGCTCTGTGCATGTCCCAACTGTAAACCTGTTTTTCTGAAGAATCGTCCAGTTCCCATTTGCTGATGTTTGAACTCGTCAGGGTGTAGAAACTGGATCTTCCACTGTCCCACAGAACACTGGCCAGCTGTGCAGAGAGAAGGGGGTCATGGCTGACTCCAGCTTCCTTTACAGCCTTTTGACTATAACTCTTCCCCCAAGGCTGTGCAGGAAGGAGTAACTGAAGTGAACCTTGAAAGCAAGGCCAAAGCTCCAGAGAAAAGGCCTGGGAAGAACAGAGCTGGAAAGCAGATTCCTCAGAGACCCCGTGTCTTATTGAGTTGGACCGTCTGTAAGAACACTTCAGAAACCACAACAGTTCTGCGTCTGCATATCTAATGAGTCAAGTTTATGGCTTTTGAGAGCAGAACTTGCAAGGAGTCAGGCGGGGAAAAGGGCGCTCATCAGACATGGTCATGTTTGTATGAGCAGACTCTTGTAAACAGGTGGTTTTAGGCTGTGTGTATACTGGTTTTAGTTTAAAACCCCCACTGTCTCCATTTCTCCCATTACAGGGCAAGGAAGGCCAACAGTGAGACAGTCCCTGCCTGTAAACAGGAGTGCAGACCAGGGCACCTGACAGAGCAATGAGATGAAATGTATCCAGAAGCATCTGGAGAACCACTGATGTTCAACACACAGAGAAGCAGAGACTGTCGCCATGGTTTGAAACCCAAGTCACCTGACAAAAGGACAGTGCCATTAACAGAAACAGACACATCAAAAGATGATAAATTTGTGTTGAAACATGCTAATTTTTAGGTTTAAAGGAATTCAAGGGAACAAGTGATGAGGTCATCTGAGGTGAGGAGCTGATTTTAGTCTCAGGCCTGTGACAGGTGACATCTCAGCAGCTCACCACCTTAAGTTCCCCAGCTCAATGCAGAGAAAGAGAACAAAGCAGAGAGGCTGGCACCTCTAGGCCCACGTCCTCCCGTCCTCCTGCGCCAGGTGGTAGCGTGTGACACCCACACAGAACTGGAGGAGTGGGAGAAGACACCTAAGCCAAATTCAACCTTAAAATCCTCACACTAGGGCCGGAGAGTAGGCTCAGTGGTTAACAACATGTGCGCTTTTCAAATGACCAAGTTCAATTTCTAGCACCCACATGGCAGCTCACAGCTGTCTGTAACTTCAGGTCGACATCTATGCTCTGTCCTGGCTTCTGCAAGCACCAGGCAACCATGTGGTACACAGAAATACATGCAGGCAAATACACATGAAGTTAGAAGAAGAAAACCACAATAGCTTTCATTCATAAGAAGGCAATACCACTGTCACAGAAACTTTCAATTTAGCATGAACAGTTCTTTATGAACTTACCATGATGTCACTAGTAGGGGACAGAATCCCAAAGAGGGAAGAAACCCTGCGGCCAATCCCTGAGAACATGCCTTGGCCCTGGGGCAGGACGTGCTGGTGAATCTTTCCTGAGCTTTCAGGAATCAACCGAATCAGCTGGCTCCCCACAGAGGACAGGATGAAACTTCCTCCCTGTGAATAAATACCAGAGATGAGCTTGGAAGATTAATGATCCCAGGACAAAGACTAGGGGAAAAAAAAAGTGTCACAAAGCCTGGGTGATAGTGCATGCCTGAAATTCCAGCACTTGAGAATATGAGGCAGGGGTATTACCATTAAGGCCAGCCTGGGCTGCACAGCACGACCTTGTCTCAACTGAAAAACTATTTTTTTTTTTTTTTTTGACAGCCAAAACTTACTCCTATCTTAAAATATAGCTGAAAGGATTTTTTAATAGTATATTATTCCATTAATCCTTTTACTAATTAATACACACACACACACACACAAATACTGACAACAGAAAAAGTTTTATCTTTTTAAATCTGAGTTTTAAATAAAGGACTTAGCATTTGTATGTGCAACAAATGTCAGATTTTTTTCTTCTTTTTTTTTTTTTGAGGCAGCTGCATGCATTCCAGGCTGGCCTTGAACTCATCATGTGCCCAGAACTCCCCACCTTACTGATTGCTGGGGTCTGAGGCACTGGCCATTTCAGCTGGGTTAAGTGATGCTAGGGATGGAATCAAGGGCTAGCCTCGGATTCCCTCCATAACTATAGAATGGATAACAGCAAGTATCTCCCAGTGTCTGACAATTACTTTCGTTCTTATTTTTTTGCTTGTTTATCTGAGACAGTCTCCACATGTAGCCCAGGCTGGCCTGATATTCACAGAGATTCGTCAGCCTCTGCCTCCTGAGTGCTGAGATTAAAGTTATGCACCATCAGGCCCAGTTTGTCTAAGTCTTTCTTTCTTCCTTCTTTCTTTTTTGATTTTTCAAAAGAGGGTTTCTCTGTGTAGCCTTGGCTGTCCTGGACTCACTTCGTAGACCAGGCTGGCCTAACAGTTACTCTTGTAAATAGTGCTTCAAAGGAATGAACCAACATCCAACTGCCCAGGGAATCTTGGATGCCTCCCGGGCCCCTGCAGCTGCTCAGAACCTACGTTTCCAGTTTTAGCTCTCACTACTGGTCCACTACAGCTCTCGCCCCACACACCTGCACTGCTG
Organism: Rhombomys opimus; assembly: GCA_010120015.1. Lineage (NCBI taxonomy): Eukaryota > Metazoa > Chordata > Mammalia > Rodentia > Muridae > Rhombomys > Rhombomys opimus. The sequence continues at coordinate 281,290 of REGO01000129.1, forward strand.
TCAGGAACATACACATCTTCTCGCCTCCCAGGTCCACACAGGTGTCTGAGTATATGTCTTCCCTGGCCAGGCTGGGCCAGTAGCGGATGGACCCCTCTTTTGTAGCAACCATGACAGAAACAGCCTTGAAACAAAATCAGTCATCAGCAACAATGCAAGAAAGCCTCACTCTCAAGCAGATACCTAGGGCACTGATGAAAACGAGAGTTTATTTTAATTCTATTATTTTGTGTATCTAATTATTTCTCTTAGCTATATAAAATAATAGACTCTGGAGCCCTGGCTGCCTCTACATTTCCAGCACTGGGGTTACAATGTGCACAACCACACCCATCAAAACCCTTTAAAGGTGGTAAAACTGCCTTTGCCTTTCTTTTCCCGAACGTGAACGTTACCACGTGCAGATGGTGTGAGCACCCACCACAGGGCACACAGCAGCTCTGTCACCTAACCTGACCCAATGCTCAGGCCTCCCGTTTCACCCTGACAATCAGTTTCCATCCCTGCACGGCTGGCGCATTAAGATGTCAGATGGCAAAGCAGCAGACTAAATCCCAACCTTACTTTTCTACCTCAGCTTGCCCTGAGGTTTGTCTGAGTTACAGCAAGAACCTGTGTGCCTGAGCTGTCTGTTAAAGGTCGCTTCCGGCTACAAACAAAACTGCTGTAGCACAAGTGACTTTTGTGTTAAGTTTTCATTTCTCAAACAAAATGATGAAAAAATTGCAGGTAGATAGACAGAGATGGAAAATATTATTAAATTAGATACACAGGCTCAGAAAGACACTTAGCTTTTGCTCTCTAAAACTTAGTTTTAGGGTTTACTTCTCACAGATTTTTACTTATATGGTAATGAGTGTATACAGAAACCAGGAAATAAAAAGGGAGAAGAAAAAAAAAAAGAGAGAGAGATGAGGCTAGTAATAAAACAAGCGTGATCTGTGGGAGGGAGGGGTTAAGTAGGGAGTAGGGAGCAGGGAGATGGAGGAAAGTCAATTAGAGCCTGGCTATGGACTCAGCATAGTGACACATGCCTTTAATCCCGGAACTTAGGAGGCAGAGGCAGGCAGAGCTCTGAGTTTGAGACCAGCCTGGCTTATAGAGTGAGTTCTAAGACAGCTAAGGCTACAGAGTGAAACCCTGTCTCGAAAAAAGAGAAACCAAGAAAGGAGGGAGAGAGGGGGAAAAAAGGAGGGAGGGAGAGAGGGAGAAAACTGGGACCCAAGCATATAATTCGCTGTTTTACATCCCACCCAGGAGTTTTAGCTGCTGCACATACGGCCTTACTCAGCAGGGCCGTCATCAGCTGTGCAGCGAGACTTCATGGTATTTTGTGTGCATGGTTCTAATGGCCAATGATGCTAATCCGCTCTTCACATGCTTATCTGCTCATACTCACTCTGTAAAGTATGTGTCCACTGAAGACTTTCGCCCTGTTTTTTTTTTTTCTTCATTCCTTCCTTTTTTCTTTCTTTGGTTTATATATGTGTATGAGTGTTTTGCCTGCATGCATGTATGTATATGTTATACATATATATGCATATTAACATATACATGTATCATGTAGTTGCCTGGTGCCTGTGGAAGAAGGCATCACATTCCCTGGAACTGGAGTTCCAGATGGTTGTGAGCCACCACGAGATTGCTGGGAATTAAACTGAGGTCCACTGCAGGAGCAACAAGTGCTCTTAACCTCCGGGCCTCTGGCCATCTCTCTGCTTTTAAATTTTGTTTTGTGGTTTTTTTTATTTTTAATATTCTGGATATAAATCCTCAGTTGGATTTATGAGTATTTCCTCAGTCTGCACCCTGTTGTTTCATTTTCTGATTTTAGAAAAAGTACTATTTGTATGAGACAAGGTCTCACCATGTAGTTCTAGCTGGCCTGGAATTTGAAGTAGACCAGGCTGGCTTTGGCAGCATAGAGATCCACCTGTCTGTGCCTCCACGTGGTGGGCTTAAAAGTGTACCACCACACCAGGCTCTCAATCAGCGTTTTTAAAAAAGATTTTAAAAAATTACGTGTGTGCATGCCTGCTTGTCTGTATGGTCATTGTCTGCTTGCAGCTGTCTGCAGAGATCAGAAAAGATCGCTGGATCCCCCAGAATCGGGGTTGCATGCAGTCATGAGTCACCCGGAGTCGGTGCTGAGCCCTGAGCCCATGTCCCTGCATGAGCCGTGCAGGCTCTCAGCCATCATCTCACCACCCTTCGACCACTGTCAGTCACCTACCTGAACAGAGTGAACTTCACCTGAGGCTGCAGCGTAAGAGAGAGCCACCAGGTCAGCGCTCCAGTGGAGATCACTAGGGGGCAGCTGGAGCTCTTTGCAGACAGACAACTGAAAGACAAAAACCAAGGAGAAAACTTTCCCATTCAACTCAGTCTATTCATTCTGACTTCTCTAGTTCTTCGGCAGATTTCATGAGTCCATCGCTGGAATACTATTCCACAATATCCTTTCTTCTCACAGCTCTTTTTTATCAGGTACAAGAAAGTCAGGGACACACAAATGCTAAATGGACTTCTACATGAAGTACTCATGTTAGGTCAAGGGTTATACTTGTTAGCAATGGCTCTCGACCTAATGCTGCAACCCTTTAATACAGCTCCTCATGTTGTGGTGACTCCAACCATAAAGTTATTTTGCTGCTACTTCATAACTTAATTCTGCTACTGTTATGAATCGTAAGTATCTGATAGGCAACCCCTGGGAAAGGGCAACATCCACATGCTGAGAACCACCGGGTTAGGGGAAGTGTCAAGGCACCCTGCAAAACTTCTGTAGCTGAGGTAGAATTTATTTGACATGTAAAATTATTATGGCCAGAGAGAAATTACGCCAAGCTCTCTTGAAACCATTTCTTAGAAGTGCAGCTGAACCATCGCCCTCTGCTCACTCGGTGCACCCACCGACTTCCCTCACTGTCACTTCTAGCCACACATCCTTTCTAAGCAGCTGGGGCGGGGCGGCAAGTCTGCAGACAGCAAGAGGGAGGGAGGAAGGGGCTCCCACCATGATGGGACAATGACTGACAAGGCAGTGACAACAGCTGGATGGGTTCCCAGAAAGAGGCTGCTGAGGACATTGGACTTCACTGACGGACCTTCACTGCTGGGAGCTGGCACTGAGCTTAGCCTGGCACCTGGTGTCATTTTCCTCCTACACTGCGCACATCCGAACCCACCTTAGAAATAAGCATGCTCGGTTCTGAGCTATGTGGGCAGTCTAGACTTCCTTAGGCAAACTGTCTAGCACTGGGTCCCTGAACATTCTCAAAGCCTTATCTAATTTTATTAAGTGCAAGTAATATAGATTTTGTTTAAAAACTGTTAAATGGTTGAAGCCCTTCAAACGGGAAAGGATAAGGACAACAGAGGGTTCTCTGTGTAGGAGGAGCCTATTGGTTTGATCTGGTCAAGGCTGGTTGAGGCTAAGGCAATGCGAGCAGAAGGGTCGATAGTTCTTCTATGCCGAACCTCCTAGTTCCTCCCTTCCACCTTAGGCCATTCGTATCTAAAGTCCCTGTTAGCCAACAGCATGGCTCCTCTTCTCCCCAACTGCGAATCACTTTGGAGTTTAAAGTAGGAAGACACAGTAAGATTGGGGAGGGAGAGCACACTGTGCTGCTGTTCCAGGATCTCCCATCCCCGCCCTCCGCGCCTCTCTTTCTCTGGCTGTCCTGAGACTCACTATGTACACTAAGCTGGCCTTGCACGCGTACACAGCCACCTGACCTGTCTCTGCCTCTCAAGTCTGAACTAAAGGCACCTAGCACTACTTGGACTGTTTTGTTTGTTTAATTTTTTTTTTAATTATTAATTTTATATGCATGAGTGTTTGGCCTACATGCACGTATGTGAACCCTCCTGGTATGTCTGGTGTTGCTGCCTATGGAGGCCAGAGGAGGGCAGTGGATCCCTTTGGAACTGGAGTTGTGAATACACGTGAGCCACCATGTGGCTACTAAACTGAACTGGGGTCCTCTGCAAGAGCAACAGGTATGCTAAACCACTGAGCCATCTCTACAACCCCATTCCAGGGTCTTCAGAGGCAAAGAGGTGAATGGACAGAATAACTTACAGGACGGGAACCTACAGTATCAGTATGTGGGAATGTGCACACACACACACGCACACACACACACGCACGCACACACACGCACACGCACACTCTGGCTGTGTGTGTCTCTCTCCCATGAGCTTCCAAGGCTGAAAGTATTACGTCTAGAATGATGCAGGCTTCTAACACCGGTTGGACTTGCACTAAACTGCAGAAAGCACTCAGCCACAGAGTGGCGCATGACACCGTGCAGGGTGTTGTGGCGGGTGGACTGGGCTGGTCCTCCAGAGAAACCTCAACTGCAAGGCTTAATGCTGAGTATATTAAGGAGGACATCGTGTGAAGGCACAGCCCCAGAGCCCTTAAAGGCAACAGCTCAAGTCATACTCATTTATTTTAGTTGTACTGGGTCCTTGGAGAAGGAAGAAACTAAAGACACCAACAAAAGAGTGAGGTAGCACACACCTGTAATCCCAGCAGTTGGGGAGGGAAAGGCAGGTAGATCTCTGTGAGTTCCAGACCAGCTTGGCTTACAAAGCGAGTTCAGGACCCTGTCTTGAAAAACAAAACAAAACAAAAGAAAACAAAGCAAAAACCCCAAAACCCAAAGGAAAAAAAAAAAAAAGAAAAACAAAAAGGTACCAATAAAAGTAAATTACTAAATTTATTATTAAATTTTAAATTATCTAATGAACAAATTATGAATGCACACTCAGTGTTTCATATCCTGATTCTCAATGCTTGCACAGACTCATGAACTTTAAAGAACAAAGGTACAAATACAGAGCAAGTTGGGACCCTTTCCCGGCTTGCTATCTTTAATTATTTTGCCATTACCTTAGTGACGGGCGACACAGCAATTTTCCAAACCAGGAGCTTCTCTGTGCACACCAGGCAGGCCCACCCATCGTCATGGATGTGGACGGAGAGCTGATCGTCAGCTGAGGGGACAAGGCATGCCGTGAGCCGCACTCTGAGAGCACGAAAAGCTGTTCTGTCTCCTCAGAGCAACATCTTCCTTCCACATTTGTCACCAAAACAGCTAAGAGAAGCACTACTGCTCTTGCAGAGGACCTGGTTTGGTTATAGACAATCTTAGCTAGGGATGGTGTCACTAATTCCAGCACTCAGGAAGCAGAGACAAGTGGATCTCTTTCAGTCTGAGGCCAGTCTGGCCTACCTCTACTCCATTCTACCCCTAAAAAACTTAACTTCTGTAAGAATCACTTATTAGGTTGATAAAGCAAACAATAATCCTCCCATTAACTGCCATTTTTAAAGAAAATAATATTTATCATACCCATTCAAAGGAATATAATTTTCCAATAGACCTCACAAGGATATAGAAATCATTTCATCACAGGGAAACAACAGAGTGTTGTTTACTGAGGGAAAAACTAACACAATGTTAGGTCTAAGCACTGGTGGTAAGCCTTCATCAATGTGTTAACAGCCTTGAGAATCTTAATTCATTTGAGCTTGGCTCTTTGCTTTTAGACAGGGCAGCAGGGCAAAACACACAGCATTGGAAATGAACATGCTAATATGTGGAAACACAGCCAAGCTATGTACAGCTTTCTGCTGAACTGGAGCACCTGCTTGGCACAGAGGTCAGCTCCCAAGCCTTGCACATCTGACCTCGCATCAGATGTGGTCGTTTTGAAATGAAGGAAAGTTCTTTAAGTCTGCACATTCTTTTGTTTGTAGATCCCAATTTCTAGGGACCCACTCCTGAATTCCATGAGTAAAGGCTGTGTACTGTTTAAACACAGCCTTGTGGCAGGACTCAGAACTACGCTGAAAGGCTTAAACACAGTATAAATTACAATTTCCAGGGTGACAAAGAGACTGGTGGCAGGGAGAGAAAACCATGCATGGCAGAGGTTAGCAGCCTGAAAACCACTGTCCCTAAAGCCCCAGGGACTGACAGCCATGATGTCTAAGTTGATGGGGACAGAAAACATTCCTTTTATGACAGAACACTGTTATTTGTGCTAAGAATCACACAAATGGGCAGCTCAGTGGGTAAGTGCCTGCTGTTGAAGCCTCTTGATCTTCTCAGTTGTCCTTTGACCTTCACATACTGTGATTGAACATGAGTGACACACACAAATACTAAATTTTAAGTTTGAAAAAAATTAGTGAATGCTGAGATGCACTCTAGCATTCTGCCTCCCTTCAATGCTTGTAATGAACCACTGACATGATTTCAGTCACAACCCACAGTTTGGCAAGCATCACTCTAGAAAAACACAAAGGTCCAGAGTTGATCTGTTAATAAAGCAACTTGGGCAGACATAAAAAGCCTCTTGGTCTGCACTTCCCCATTCCTCTCTCCTCTCCCTGCTGTCTTTTTTGGCCTGTGACTGGTGCCTGCCAACTCCTGCACCACCTTTATGCCAGCAGAGGCTTTAAAGGCACAATAATAACCCCATGAGCCTGTCACATGACTTGTGGGACACCACACAGCACTCAGAACTGGAGGCAGAACTTGACTTTAGGACATTATTTAACCTAGCAATGCAAGGTACTGCATTTTGGATGATTTTATAGCTGAATTTCATATATCTAATCAACTCAAAAGTTGGGGATATACAAAGGGGACTGAAATATACACTCATAGTTCTTAGAATCATCAACCACTGATGTGATTATGTTATAGTAATTCACTCAGCATCACAAACCTATGTCTCAATGATGGTGAAAAATCACCAGGCTGCCTACTTTTCTACCCAACAAAGTCCAATGTCGTTGCATTTGACCTGGTTATTGACTGATAGCAGAGACAAATGAAAAAGTGACACCTACCCTCAGCCAGGGTCAGAGCTTCCATGACCTTAACAGGGAGAGATGATCCAAACATCCTCACATCGTAGTTCACAGACTCTGATATGGAATGGTGGGGGTAGATCCGTGTAGGTGTGCCTCTAAAGAAAAGAAACAGTCTAACATAACTTGTAACCTGAAATTTCCCGCTATCCTAGCCTTTACGAATCTACACATCAGAGATCTCTAGACGTCAGGTTGTATGCACTATAACTGACTGTCTTTTCTCGACACAACTCTGAGAAACCTGGTGTCTTAGTTGCTTCCCACTGCTGTGATATTGACCACAAACAAAAACAACTTACAGAGAAAAGACTTTATTTCAATACGACTGGCTTCTGACCACAGGCCCAGTAACTAGGAGCCAGCCCACTTTTACCTTTAAGATCAGTACTGTGAAGAATTCTTTTCAAAAAAACAAAAGTCAAAGCCAGGCACAAACAGGAAGCAGAGGCAGGCAGATCTCTGCATTGTTTGAGGCTAGCCTGATCCACACAGTGAGTTCTGGGACCCTGTTTCAAAAAAAAAAGACAAGGACCACACGTGCTCTCTAAGCATCAGTTATTCTTTGAATTATCACAAGACTTGTAGACTTATAAACTTTAACCATTAAGTCTCAGTCAGATTCGGTATTTCCTGTTTCTATGCAGGAGAAAGTCATTTAAAATTTACATATTTATATATATACATACATATGTGTACATGTATACTAAATGTGTGTATGTATGTATTTGGAACCCTTGGAACCGGAGTTGCAGGTGGGCGTAAACCATCTGACGTGGTGCTGAAAATGGAGCCTCTTGAAGAGCAGCAAGTGCTGTTAGCCTCAGAGCCATCTTTCCATCCTGGAAATTCACTTCTGAAGCTGAGCAGAAGAAACTCCTCTAGAAGGAAGGTACCTGATTCTGAATTTCTGTATTCACTCCAGGGGGGAGGGTTGATGCCTCTTCTAACATGTGCGCTGGCCACCACACCGGCAGCTCCGGTGAAACAGTCTCTCTTTCTCACAGAAAGTGTGTTTTACCTACCCTCGTCACAAAGTCACGTTTTGTGCCCAAAGGCCTTTAACTGCCAATCAGCGCATAGTAATGGCAGTTGTTAGGCAATGGGAAACCATGTTGCCAGGGTTTGTGAGCAAAAGTCAGCCGGAGGTACATAGCATGACCTGTCTCAAAGTAGGCAAAAAAGATTGGACCAGACCATAATGAGTTACTCGTGTCAAATGTCACAGCGTCGAGCCACAACTTTAAGCAAACGACTCCCTGAAACTGACCTGGTTTCCTTTCCTGCCTGTGTCAATATAATAAAGGAATCACTTTTGCCTTAATCTTTACAATAATCTAAAGTATGTTTCTACCTTACAGACATTGCTTTGATACTGCTCAAAAGGTGCTTTCACTCTTTCCTGCGGCGTGGAGACTGAGTGAATTCACGAATCCAATAAAAAGTTAGACAGAAAAAGTGAAAAATGAGGACCACCCTTGAAAAGCGGCATTAATACGCCAAGAGTGGCCACGACTACTTTCCAACTCTGCGGCCGCTTATGCCGCTGCCCGTTCCATCTGGCCGCTTTGGCGCTGAGCCTGCTGGTCGCCGAACCCCAGCTTACCTAGAGCTCACCGAGCTGCGCCGGCCTACCGGCGAGAAGAGCACAGGCGAGCTAAGCGCGGACCCCAGAGACAGACCCCTCCTGCTCGCTCTAGGCGTGGACGCCGGCCCGATTCCGACAAGCGGACCCCGTCGGGCCCCTGGCCCCGGGGTCCGCGGGGAGGAGACAGCTGGAAACATGTCTGCAGGGAGCGTGGAGAGAGCTCCACTCGCGGGCGAGAAGCGTGAGCCTCGCGCGCCGGGAGCTTGAACACTAGAGGGGCGGGAAGGCGCCTGGAGATGACGTAAACACAGGGCGCAGAACGGGAAGAACAGAGAAGAGAAGGCGCGTAGCTATGACGACAAAGCCCGGCGCCGAGCCACAGGGCGGGGTCGGAACCGGAAGCGCATGTGTTAGCGTCACATCCGGTACCGGGGCGCAAACCGTTTTGAGTCCTGCGCGCTTGGTTCCTACTGTGCTTCGGTAAGCTAGTCTCCTGGAGCCTGTCGGCCTCCAGGGCCACCGGGACGTATAGCTGGAGAAGTGCTCTGCTCCAACACTCAGGCCGCAGCTGAACCTCCGCGGGGAGCGCGGACTGGTGAGGGAGGCCCCGGAGGGCGGAGCCGAGGAAGTAACGGTGCCGTGGACGCTGCCCTGTTCCGCACGCACTCAGCATAGCTTTCCCCACAGTAACTCAGATCGGCCGCAGGCTTGGCCTTCCTCCTATGTCCGGGCTTTCTTTCGGGCCCCAGCTCTTGCTTCCCAGTCCCAGCTTGCAGTTGTCTGCTGCCGGAGGCACGGAGAACTTTTCTCCCTTAGGTTGCCGCTGTCATGATATTGTAGTACTGAGAAACTGGCACAAGTGACAAAGCACTTCACAGCTTGCCTAAGCTCCTTCCCTCAGTGGGGAAATGGTACCTACGTATTGGTCTACCTCAAGGGATTGCCAGAGCATGAATGTGTAACGTGTACACATGCTGGAAACAAAGCAGCCCCAAACACACTGCTAGCCACAGTACTTGAGCAGATTTCTTTTTACTGATTTTTACCTGCCTCACCCCTCCTAAACTAAGGCTTTATGAAGGCAGACACTGCTGAGCCCCCTCTCAAGGCTACAGCACCGTTCTCATGCTGGGGCAAAGAATAGTAGTGGAACTGGATGTTATTAATAAATAGCAAGTGAGGACATTAAGAGTCACTGAGGAAAGGCATAGAGTTTGTCACTACTCTGTATATGCCTTGTTAGTAAAGTTTTTGAGTTTCTATAGCAAACTCTATTAAGAAACTGAGTATGTGGTGGAGGGGGCACACCTTTAATCAACCAGCACTAGAGAGGCAGAGGCAGGTGGATGTCTGAGTTCAAGGACAGCCTGGTCTACAGATTGAGTTCCAGGACAACCAGGGTTACATAGAGAAACCCTGTCTTGAAAAAACAAAACAATCAAACTTTAAAAAGTGATTCCAGACAGGACAGAAGTCGGCGCTTAGCATGTGTGGGGCCCTTGGTTCAACCTCAGCATCATAACAAACACAGGTTAGGTTCACTATAAATTTTAATCTGATATAAAATGTTAAAGACAAACATAATGAAATAAATTGTGATGACTCACAATTTTAAACACTTCCACGGAGCAAAGGGGCTTCCCACTGACCTGATTTGCAGCGGTTTTCTGAGAACAACCCTGCAAGGAGCTGAACAACCACATGGACAGGTAAAGATAATTGTCACAGACGTGCTACTTACTCACTCAGAGACCACTACACTCACTCATGGAGCCAGTCTTAACTAATTAGCCAGTTCCTGAGTGTATCGTAAACCATGATACTGTGTTTTCAAGAGGTTTCTTCCAGAATGACCAGAGGCAAATGGACATGGCAGGTGTGTCCCATTTAACTCTCTCTAGCTATGCCACAGGCTCTACAAAACCAGCATTAAAAAAATAAAGTTTTTCTTGAGACAACATCCAATCAGTAGCACTGATACAAAAAAAATGTGCAAATTCATTGGCTGCTGGCATTGTTGTAAGAACAGTGACTAAAACTATAAGCCTAGGACACCTCTCTCCTTTTATAGGGCATTGCCATGTGAAGGTTCCATTTCCTCCAGCAGGAGGACTTCCAAACTCTTCAAATGTCTTTGAAACAAGGTCTCACATCACAGCTGGTTTCGAACTCTGTAACGGTTTGGCTTCCCAAGTGCCAGGGTCAGGGGTGTGAGCATCATTTTCTCTCTTCCCCCCACCCCTTAGTTTTTGAAACCAGAACATTTCATAACTGATTGTTGGAATCAAGATGAACTGGATGCTCCAACAACTCCATTCTTGGGTTTATGTTGTTCCTTCACGGAATCCATGTCTAAATCTACAAAAAACAATTTTTAGGTGCCGCATATCCCCAGCCACAGCAGTGTTCATTTCTTAGCCTAGGCACATAGTTATACTTTCTCTTGTGCTTGACAGGGTAGTCACACCTATCAGTGCAGGTGGACTTCTGGAGGTAGGCCTCAGAGCCACAGCAGCAGGACGACAATGTGTCTTACTGGGACACTTTGCAAAGGATGGTGCTCCTTTCATCACCTTGCTTCTGCTACTATGGCCAAAGAGCCACCATACTCAAGGCTGAGTATTTAAATTATTCAGAATCAGCCTTATTAATGAAAATTTAAAATACAAAACTACAATATATGTGAACATTAAGTATTTTAAACAGGTTTCTTTTTTCAAAATACGTGCTTCAGACAAATGTAAAATTCATTTCATTCACCTTTGTTGATAATAACTGGTCATTCATACCTTGCTTCTCAAAAGAAGTCATAAAACAAGGAAGTGAATAAAAAAATAGCTCTCCAGTTTACAGAATAGGACTTCTTCCTTTGGCAAAATGTATCAGGCTCTCACGTGCCCAAGTGCTGAAAAACACTGCACATTCTGACAGCTGCAGACTGTAGTGTTCCAAAACTCTGACACCTGAAGAAACATCAACAGACAAGGTGGACTTTCCCTCAGCGGCCCCAGGAAGGTGCCCTAGTGATTAGCAACCTGGCTAAAAGCAGCGAGGCGTTTAGTTTCTGGCTCCCTTTTAAAGTTGTTACCTGAGAACAACTTGACTCTGCAGCAGGCAGAGGAAGTGAGGTCTGTGCTGAGCTAACAGACAATCGAAACCTGCAGTAACTCAGCGCATCAGACGTGGAAGGTTACAATCTTAAAACTGAATGAAGGTCTGAGAGGACAGGTACATCTTAAAACAGTATCACACATTCTTTGTGGAAACAGGCATATTTCAAGTAACTGAAGTGTGACTCAGGTTTCATACAGTCTATAGGATCTGTTTTCTCTCTCAGACAACCCACCAGAAACTGCTGCTTCGGTTTTGTTTGTTTTTGGACAGGGTATTGCTGCATACGTGATGAAGTTGGCACAGCCCTGCTTCAGCTTCCCAACAGCTGGACTGCAGGCTGTGTCAGTGCCCACTCCAGAAAATGCTCTGCTTCCTTATACTGACATGAAACTTTGCTTGTTCATGAGTCTCCTATAAAGCCCATTGGGCTTCGAAAGCAGCTCTCCATGTGTCCCGTGTTCACTGATTCTTCCTTGGTCAAGGACAGCAACAAAATTGGCATTCTTGATGGTGGACAGGCGGTGGGCTATGATCAACACTGTTCGTCCTTCCATCAGCCGGTCAAGTGCTTCCTGTACCAGGTGCTCATTTTCAGCGTCCAGTGCACTGTAGCAGACAAGGTCACACACAGGAGGAAGCAGAGATGTCAGAGCTGAGCACATCACTGAGACACCTGCCAGCACAGATGCACTAACATAATCACACATGTCAGAGAGATACACTCACCTGGTTGCTTCATCAAGAAGAAGAATTTTGGGGTTCTGAAAAAGAAAAGTGATTTATTAGCAAATGCAGCTCTGGACAGTAAGAAGGAATGGTGAGATGGCTCAGCAGGTAAAGGCACTTAACACCAAGCCTGAAAATCTGAACTTGATTCCCAGATCTGACACCATTAGAAGGACAAATGACCCCCACAAATTGTTCACTGACCTTTGTGTACCCCTGACCCAAGGTAAATAAATAAGATGTAAAAAAAAATAATTTAGAGCTAACTATTACAGTTTTAAAAGACAGAAGGAACAAATGAAGAAAGAGATGGCTTGGTGTTTAAGAACTGCTGCTCTTCAAAAAACCCACAGGGCAGCTTCTGTAACTCCGGTCCCAGAGAAGCTGATGCCCTCTTCTGGCTTCCTTGGGCACCCAGCACAGGTGTGGTGCACAGACATACATGTAGGCAAAACATGTATACACATTAGGGAAAAAAACAAAAACAAAGGTGGAAGGAATAGAGTTCTGTCCTGGGATGTGCTGTTACTGCCTCTGGCAGTCAGACAGGAAGCACTCAGGTAGGCACCAGGACAAAAGGCAGAGAGTGGCCTAGAGCTGATAAAGATGACAGGAAGAGGAGAGCTGCGAAGGGATGGCCTGTCACCATCCCAAGAAGGAGGAGCCTGTCTCCAGTGTACCAAGGCCACAGAACTGTATGTGGATGGGAAATTACTGAATCTTCATCCTCCTCGTCATAAAGAGAGGCCACTCCTACCATCTTCATGAGTGTGTGATGGAGGTGACTGCTCCAGCTGAAGCCACGATCACTGGTATCTCTAGATGCGATGTGACTTAAAGCATTGTTACCTGCGTGTCAGTGAGGAAACTGAGAACCTGAAACAAGCAAGTGCAGTCTCCAGCCCTCTCCCAAGTCCTCTTAATAGCTTAGTTAAAAATAGTAAAATAATGCAAAACACAGAAGAAGTAAAATTAAACCAACATAGACACCAAATTCGATTTTTTTTTCCCCTGAAGAATCTACCTGTAAGAAATAAAAGGTAGCCGCCCCTAAATCAACCAAGGCACAGACAGCATTGATTCAGCATCAGGAAAAGCATTCCCCACAACACATTGAGGGAACCTGAAACTCCTGGGGAGCAAAAAGAAGCAGTGACCCTGGGGGCACATCTCCTGCTTCACATCGGCACACAGCCTTCAGGCCTTCCCTTCCTGTGGTGTTCTGTCTCCTTGCCCCTAATCAGGAAAAGGAGGCTCTCAACAGCACACACAAGTTCAGACATCACTGAGAGCAATAAAGATGTGGAGATGTATATTGTCTGGCTCAACTGGACTGTCCAGAAAGGCAAAACTATACCAAGTGCCCCGTGGCGTCCTGAGCAGGGTGGAGAGTTAAGGCTATGTAGACAAATGTGAACATTCTAAAAGACAAAGTAACCTGAAGCAGGTATCCTATGGAACACGTCGCTTCCTCAGAGGCAGTTGCTAACTAAGGTTCTTGCTGCTCCTGGCTGGAGCCTGTCTGCCTGAGGTGTCTGATCTTCCCCTCAGCAGAACTGAGCAAAGGTTAGACGACTGCATACTGGCACCACTCTGACATTTTGCTAATAACCAGTCAGCTGAGTCTTCTAGGTAAAAGGTCCATATGCTAAGTTTTTCCCTACTCTTGACACCCCTTTAACACTGGGCTCTTGAGAAGTTCTCAAATATGGTAAACACTTGGACTATATAAGCTCTTGATAGAATTGCCAACTTTCCTTTTGACTGGACCAGCAGCCATATATAATACATTATATGTACATTTATATATACATACACACATGCATGCATTCGTGCATACGTACACACATTCATACAAACATACATTCATATACACACATATAACCTCCTCAAAAAAATAAAAGTGGGAACTGTTGGCTCTCTCACCTTTAGCAGAGCTCTGGCTATTGCGATCCTCTGTTTCTGCCCACCTGAGAGAAACAAACAGAAAAGGCAAGCTTAACAAAAAGTCTTAGGAAATTTTCTAGTAAGACAAGCGACAATTTGAAAGAAATGTCTTTTCTTTTTTCTTTTTCTTTTTTTTAAACAGTAGAAATTTATTTTGGGGGATTTGTGTGTGTATTTGTTTTGTTTTGTTTTTGGCTTTTCAAGATAGGGTGTCTCTGTGTAGCCCTGGCTGTTCTGAACTACCTCTGTAGACCAGGCTGGCCTCAAACTCAGAGATCCACCTGCATCTGTCTCCCCAGTACTGGGATTAAAGGAATGTGCCACTACACTTGGCAAAAATAACAGAAACAGTATGTTTAAAAACAACAGGTCTGTTTTTAAACATACTGTTGGGGCTGGAGAGATGGCTCAGCAGTGGAGCACTGGCTGCTATTCCAGAGGTCCTGAGTTCAATTCCCAGCACTCACATAGTGACTCATAACCATTTATGATGCGATCTGGCCTCCCTGGCCTGCAGGAACACATGCAGGCAGAATACTGTATAAGAAATAAATCTTTAAAAAAGTAAACACACTTAGTAAATTGCAAAATAAACAATTAGCACAGCTAAAACATACTGAGGATTTCCTCACATGGGACATTTGCTAAGTGCAGCAGGCTTGTTAGTCTATAGCAATCATTGAAGCAGACCCTATAACTGCTTTCATCTTCACAGATTAAAAGTTGATGCCAGAGGTGGTGGTGTATGGCTTTAATCCCAGCACTCTGGAGGCAGAGACAAGTGGATCTCTTATGAGTTCGAGGCCAGCCTGTGAGTTCCAAGACAACCAGAGCTTCAGAGAAACACTGTCTTAAAAAAACCAAACCAAATGAAAAAACAAAAAAACCAACCAACCAACAACAACAACTTAAAACGAACAGCACCCCCCAGAAAAAACAAAAAACAAACAAACAAAAAAAAAAAACAGGCACAACTAGGCACACACCTCTAGTCCCAGCACTCAGGAGGTAGGCAGATGGACCTCTGCAAGGTGAAGGTAGCCTAGGCAGCACAGTGAGACCCTGTCTCAAAACCAAAACAACTAAACACAAAAAACTTGGGGCACAGCATGAACTGTCTCACAGCTGGCAATGGGAAGAGCCTACCCCTGTACTGACGTGCGGGCCTCGCAGCCAGCCTTCACTCACGCATTCCCCACAACACATTGAGGGAACCTGAAACTCCTGGGGAGCAAAAAGAAGCAGTGACGCTCGGGGCACATCTGCTCCACATCGGCACACAGCCTTCAGGCCTTCCCGTCCTGTGGTATTCTGTCTCCTTGCCCCTAATTAAATTCCTTCTTTTTATAAAAGTTGCCTTGGTCATGGTGTCTCTTCACAGCACTAGAACAGTGACTACAACAGCTTTCTCCACAGGGTTTCTTTGGGATAATCTCCTTTTCCTTGGGCAGGTTCTTATCATCTGCCTCCCTGTCAAATCTTTTTTTTTTTAATTAAATTTTTATTTTTTATATTAATTACAGTTTATTCACTTTGTAACCCAGCTGTAGCCCCCTCCATCAAATCTTTTAGTTCCCTATAGCTTCAGGGTGCCAAGCACATATTTCCTCAGAAGCGAAGGCTTGCTGTCGTTGTGCAGTACTCAGCAGCAGTCCTGAGGAGGGTTCTGGATAGAAAGTGAAGGGAACACACCCTTTCTGAAAGGATGAGGTAAATTTCCTAAGCCACAAAGAGGAAAACCTCATCAATAAATGACAGAGCGCTGGGAACCACTTGGGAACTTCTGAGGGTGAGTGCTGCTGTCACACTGACAGGAGTAGGCCAACAAGAAAAACGTTTGTGCCACGTACCAGACAAGAGGATGCCCTTCTCCCCGACCACAGTGTTGAAGCCCTGGGGGAAGCTCCGGATGAACTCAGCCGCATTGGCCACTTCTGCTGCCCTCTCCACCTGCTGGGCTGTGACCGAGGACAGGCCAGCCGCACCATAGGCGATGTTCTCTGCGATAGAGCAGGAAAACAGGACGGGCTCCTGCAATTGGAAATGCAGTATGTGTCAGAAACTTCAGCTGACTCCCGGCAGGCACCATGGACACCATGGAGCTGAAGACAGGGCTGCATACACTTCCCAGACCAGGACTGCCTGGAGGTGCTAGCTTATGACCTCCCCGGCTGATTTTAGAAGTTCCAGTTTAGGGGCCAGCAAACGACTCAGGAGGTGTTTGCTGTCAAGCCGGACAACCTGAGTTCAGTGAGTTCAAGCCCCAGCACCTACAGCGCAAGGAGAGAAGCAACTGCCCTAAGTGGTCACCTGACCTCCACACGCACACCATGCCCCCATAAATAATGCAATGTAAGAAGAGGTCCCAGTTTACCACCACCAAGACCATCCTCATCTGTTGTCTTCGCTGCACTGTGGGATTGAGATGGCAAGATGAGGGCCCAAAATCGCCAGCCCATGACAACCTTGTAAATCTCAGCTCCTCCCTAGGGCTGGCAAAGCCTGGAAGACTAGAGTCTGACTGCCTGCCTTCCATGTTGTTATAATATTCTTTTGGAATGTATACAATTTACTCTTGTTCATTCAAATGCTGATTTCCCTACCCCACTATCTGGTTTTAATCCAGACACTGCATTGTGATGCTTATTCTAAGCATCACCCGTCGCAAATTTGTGTAAACATGCCATCATTTGTTCTCTATATTGTCAATTAAAACAACCAGCCACAATGCTGAGCAATGGAGAGGATAGGGTGAAACATCCTGGTCCAGTGAAGGAAGAAGGACGAAGCAGGAGGAGAATCTGCAGGAGAGGTCTTGGAACCACGTGGAGAAATGAACCGGACCTAAGACATGACTAAAAGCAAGTATAATGGGTGAAATCTGAATGGTAGGAAACTATGTGGGCTTGGAGGTTTAAGATGAGTAACTGTTGCCCAGCATTGTGCTCTAGGTTAATTATATAAATCCCAGTCTCTGTGTGGTGATTTGGGTATACAGCTGTTTAGGAATAGCTGATGCTTAATTAAAAGATAAATCAATAATAAATATTAATAACCATCAACACTTCCACCACAAACAAAGGCCCACATCCACTCATTGCACTCTGACACACAGTCAGACCCCGCAGCATCCTGCCAGAGCCCCGTGAAGCACACCAGTGTCTAGTCTCCTCTGCCCTCATGATACACACTGCAGAGGTCTGGTCAGGACCATGGCCACACCATCCATCCAGCTAGAGCAGGAGGAGTCCCCATCAGAGTGCAGAGGCAGGGGCAGGAGTGCGACCACAGGTGCACAACAGTAAGAGAAAGCATGCAGTGATACAGTTCTGTAGCGCCATGCAAAGGAGCCACACTTGGGCCCCATGGCCATGGACCACGGGAACTGGGAACAAGACTAAGAGCTTCTGTGACTCCTTCCTCCAGACCCTCCACGCTACAAAGAAACAGTAGTCTCAGACCTCAGAGAAAAGCCAGCGCATCCACTGGTGATGTGTTTTGAGTGGGGGTGGGTGGGTATGATCCATCTGGGAGAACCTGCCCATCCCCTATCTTCTTACCTGACTTACTGTCCCAATCTTGGATCTCAGCCAGATGGGGTTTAGCTGTCGGATATCATGGCCATCAAGGCTGACTGTTCCTGTTGGGAGAGGGCAGAGGTCACTGCAGGTCAAGGCTAATAACCAAGGTGAACTCTAAAAGGACCCACTGGGAAAATTCCAGATCCATTATCTCTCTCTTTCTGAGACAGGATATCATGTCGTCTATCGTAGCCCAGGATGACCTTGCATGTGTGATCCTCCTTCCTCTACCTACCTGGGGTTACCGGAGTGTGGCGCTATTTGACCCCTCCTAATGCCATACCAGAAATCAAATCTAGGTTTTTATGCACGCTGAACAGGCAGTAACCAGTTGACCCACACCCCCAACTCCCAGGCAGTTTTTAAAGACTAATTATACAGTGAGGGCTTGGAATGCGGCTGGTGGTGAAGTACTCACCTAGCATACACAGGGGCTGGGTTCTGCCCCAACCACTAAAACTCCAACTTCCCTAGTGTCCACATGGAACCTAAAAACAACTGGGCTGGGACTTTCAGAACAAGAGGAGGTCTTCCGAAAGGCCTGAGGCCAGGCCTCCCCTAGTGCAGGGCAAGCTCAACCACCCCACCTTTCCAAGTCTGGAGGTGTGGCAGCTGCGCTCTCTGGCAATGATGCTGTTCCGTGAACCTGATGCCTTACGCTGAGCCTTGATTCCGGAGGACTGTGTCGGACAGGAGCACACAGCATGCACTGCCTAGCGGTTCTGATGGAGGCCTCCTGACTTTAAAGTCTCCTGATCATGCCAGTGTCAGAAGAGACCATGAAGGCCTGGCCCAGGGCTGAAGGTCTACAAGGGTTCTGCAAGTTTAAACTGGAGCCTCTTTGGTGACCCCATCCAATATTGTGGAACCTGAATTCAGTCACGTGCACAATAGATTAACATCAAATGACAGATGCATGCCTGTAATGCAAGCTACTCAGAAAGCTGAGGCAGAGCTCCAAAGAAGACCCTGTCTCAAAGAACCTAACCAAACAACAGCCGAGGAACAGCCTGGAGGCAGAAGGCCTCGTGCAATCCTCACAATTGCTGCCTCTGCACATGGCAGAGCAGCGCGCCAGTGTGGGCATGTGACACTCCACAGCACCCTCGGCCACTGGCACCTGAAGGCATTCACTGGGGACTGCTGGACAGTCTGCTGACCCTCTCCCACATAGGGGAGAACACAGGAACATAGGGGGGTGTCGTGAGCGTGGAAACCAGAGCTCTGCACTGAAAGGGTGGTCACTCACTCCTGGGCATGGGGTGGGAGCAGATAACAGGAGGGGATACAGCTTGGGGATGACTGTCATAGGGTCACCTACCAGAGTCTGGGTCATACAAGCGCAGCAGCAGTGAGATCACGGTGGACTTTCCAGAACCACTGGGGCCAACCAGTGCCGTGACAGATCCAGAAGGGATGGAAAGACTGAAATCCCGGAACACGGACACCTCTGGGCGAGCAGGGTACGCAAAGTGCACATTTCTGAACTCCAGGGCACCCTGGAAGCTCTTCTCATCCAACACAGTCCCCTCTGAAACACAAGAGGGATTACAGAAAGCTAAAGCAATCGTGAGCTCCTGGCACAGCGTGGCTCCCTTGGCTGTGTGAAGTGGACACGGTCCTGTCCCAGAACGCTCCATCCTGGAGGGTGCTATGAAGAGCGGGCCCGGCTGCCAGCCTTTGGCATAGGATAATGACCTTACAAACATGAGGTGTCACCTCTTCTTAGGAGGACTTCCCAGGCATGTACAATTTCAGAATGTGAAGCTCCAGCCCTGGGATTCCAGTTTCAACTCAGTAAGTCTCCTCAGGGCCGCTGCACACAGGCAGCTTCTGTGCAGAGGTCTTCATCCACCAAATAAACATTCTGAGCGCAGTAATGGGGACACACGGCAGCCATGAGGATAAGGACTGTCAAAGGTTTACCTGGCCCCTGTGTGACCTCGGCTGGATACGGAATACACACCCGCCTACCACTGCATTTCATGCCATAGCTTTCATTCTGAGCAGCACCAAGCTCTCTGCACAGCAAGCACCCAGCAACATGCAGCATCCCCGAGTGCTAAGTGTTGCTACTACTCCTCCCGTATCTCCTGCTGCTGCTCTAGGCCCGTGGCCTAAGGGAAACTGATGACAGAAGGAGATGGTCCTTGCCACCGAATACCAGCAAGAATGCCAAGAAATGGATAGCCTTTCAGCCACCCCTCCCCCAACCTCTTACAAATGTCAGACTCACTGAGGAAGATTCTAGAAGGCCATCTGGATGTGCTATTCACACTAGGCCTGCTCACTGCTCTCTGGCCCTGGTGGTAATGACTGGCTGCAGGTCATGAGCAGCACACCATGTCATCAACCCCACATTTCCTGGACATACCCTGAACTGTCTCCACTACTGTCCCTGGGATCCTGACCTGCTCCCTGCCTGTGGCAAGAGCCACCTCCTGGCAGTCTCTGAGGAGGGTGGAATGCTGTTCTAACCCACAGCTTGCCTTATTAAACCCAGCAAGGCACAGCCCCACCTCAGACCCACCATTAAATGGCAGCCGTGGCTGTCTCTCCAACAGCTCCCAGAGCCGCCCACCGGCACCCAGGCCTTTCATCAGCTCGGAGTAGAATGAACTCAGACCTGAGGAAAAGAGAAGTCTACCATCAGCTGACAGGAAGGGCCACAGTCCCCCTCTCCTGCAGCCATCAGTGAAAGCTGCTACTCTGGCTAGAGCAGCCGCTCCTCTCAGCCACCCTTCCCCTGGCTGCAGCTTCTCTTTCTCAGTGCTCACAGATTGCTCTCGGGAAAAGGAAACTTGGAAGCAAGTGCCAAGTCACATTACCGCAAGGAAAACTCCTCCTCAGACAGCACAGCAAGTGCAGCAAGGGCTACCCCATGTGAACTGGAATTCTACAAAAGTCTACAAGAACTATTGGGCCAAGGAGACAGGAAAACCTTAAATGTGCATTAATAAGTGAAAGAAGCCAGCCAGAAAAGGCTGCATGTTTTTGTGTGTGTGTTCTGTTTGTTTTTTTGAGACAGGATTTCACTATGTAGCCTTGGCTGTCCTGGAACTCACTTTGTAGATCAGGCTGGCCTCAAACTTGTAGAGATCCACCTGCCCCTGCCTCCCGGGTGCTGGAAACAAAGGTGTGCACCACCACTGCCTGGCAAGGCTGCATGCTTTATTGATTCCATGACACTTGGAAACCTCAAAACTGTGTGGATAAAAGAGGTCTGTGGATGCCAGGAGTGGAAGACAGAACAGGTAGAAGTGGAACTACCCAGGGCAACAACTGTTGCAGATATCTGACCCCACTGTGATCCCCAAAACTGCGAATGTAAAACCCCATTTCTTGTTTGATGTGGTTGAGCCCTATCATACATCTTTAATCCAAGAACTTTCTGTTTATTGTAAACAGGTGATTATGGTCTGTTCAGCCAGCCCTAGCACACACCTTTAATCCAAGAGTTCTCTGTACACAGGATTTAATAAAGATAAACCTAAGTCAAAAGGCGGAGCAAGTACCAGCTGACAGGGATCGAAGAATCAGAGGGACTTTGAGTTGAGAGGCATTTAAGACAGCGTGGAGGAGAAACCTTTAGCTCAAGCTCTGGCTTTAGCTTAGGCTTCAGCTCCCTGGCTTTTGGGGGCTTTGAACTAGCAAGACTTCAACCTTGGGTTTTTTTGGCCTTTTCCTCCTAGGCTGTCAGCTGAGCTAGTGAGCCTTTTGGGTTTTCTTCCATCTGGACCTGAGCTGAGAAGGAAGGTCAGCTGGGTGCTGTCTCTGCCTCTCTTAGCTTACAGGACTTCACCCCAGCGTACGGCTCCTGAGTCTTTATTGGTAAAATAAAACGGTTGGTATTTTCATCATTATTTATAGCAACAAACAACAGCAATTCCTTTGTGATATTATAATGGTGAATTTAGGATACTATACATTTGTCCAATTCACACAATGTGTGGTCACCAAGAGCTAACCCTAATGTTAACTTTGGCTGTTAACAACGTGTCAATGTAGGCTACGCAACTGTGTAACAAATGGACCACATGGTGACCACAATGACTGTCTGAAACTGCAGAGGGGCAGTCACTGTAAACGCAACAGTGTTGCTTTGAAAGAATTCTAAGGCCTCTAAGTTCCAGGTCAGCCTCCAGGACAGCAAAGACTATGCAGAGAGCTTGTCTTAAACACAGATAGATAGACAGACAGACAGACAGATGATGTATGGATGGATGGAGTCCAAAGTTCGGTGTGGTGATCTTCACCTCCAGTACTCAGGAGACTGAGGCAGAAGGACAGATTTCAAAGCCAGCCTGTGCTACATAATAAAACTATCAAAAAAAACCCTCACTAGATATTTTTATTTATCAAAAATGTGTGTGTAGTTCAAATGCTACTCTCATCTTTTCCCAGAGAAGCCTGCCCTTGTAGTGAACAGAGATGAAACTCAGCCATGATGCTAAACTCAGTGATCGATCAGCTGAGAGCTCAGCCCTGAACAAGGCTTTTAGGTCACCTCCACTAAGGCTCAGGAACATTCGCCAAAGAGTGGTCAAAGGATGTCAGAGCAAGAAGACAGGAGTAAGGGCTGTCAAATGCTGTCTTCTAGGCACCACAAGCCACTGCAGTCATGACTCACAGGAAATGTAGGCACAGACACTCGGCCTGCAATGATGAGAGAGGGGTCTCCAGGGTCCTACCCCCGAGGCTGGGGGGGGGGTCACTGCCCTCGCTAGAGTTACCCACGACTACCCAGTCATACCGACAGTCCAGGGAAGCTCAGTGTGACAAAACACAACAAAAAATCATGAGCTCGAGGAGAAGATTTGTGGAGAAGAGGATGGATGGGGCTGGAAGGGAGAGAAGAGAGGGCGAGGAAGAACCAGAATGTATTAGGTACATGGTACGAAACTGTCAAAGAACAAAACAAACATGACAAAAACTTCTCATTACTTCTGAGGAGCGAGAAAAAAGAGGGGCCCTGAGGATAGACAGTTTAAGGCTCTGGGCAACAAAATGTGAGAGGTGAAAGTTTCACCATCTGGGTTCGGGATCTCCATCACTCCTGCCACCCATCCTGCTCTCCCCTGGGAAGAGGCTGTGACAGGAGGCTGGGAAACACAGCTCCCAGTGGTCCTGCACCGTGAAAGGACACAAGGGCCCCAAATTCCCCAACAGGGAGCCTGCTCACCCATTCACCTAACTTCAGCCTTGCTTCAGGAATGGCATAGTATGTGTGCCTGCTTGGTGGGGCCCGTTTGGCAATGTGTACCCTCAAAGCCTGTTGACATGCTATACCTCCGATGCTCAGTCCAACCCAGAAAGCGTACATGAGGAAGGAAGAAAGCTCGCCCACGGTCATGGAGGCGCTGCCCATCAGCAGGCCTCCCTTGTACAGGACAGACAGCACAATCAGGTTTCCCGAGAGCCCTGTCTACAGGAGGAAGAAAACAGAGAGGTCAGTGGGACCAGAGGCCTCTCAGGACACAAAGGCATAAACTAGGCCTCTGGCTCCTTTTTAATACATAAGATTTCTCATGAAAAAACTTTGCAATATTTGGCACAGTGAAAAAAATACTTGCTTCCCCACAAAACCTTAGAGGCCATCGCCCCTAGGGCTGTTCCCCAGTCCACTCAGCCTGTTAAAGAACACGGTGACCCTGAGCCTCCCTAGTCTGCCCACGCCCCAGAGGAGACGTCCTCCACATGGAGCCGCAGCCTTGCTGTCTGAGCTCCGCTCCCGTGTGTGTGTGTGTGTGGGGAGGGCTGCAGGTCCCTGGTGAGACCTCTGCACTGCTGCTTTGAAATCCACTAAACAGCCTTCGAGGTTCTTCCCAGTCTAGACGGAAATGTTTCCATTTTCTTTTTGTTTTTGTTTGTCCGTGTTTGACTGTCTCACTGTTTAGTCCTGGCTACCCCAGAACTCACTGCGTAGACCAGGATTCTGGGTATGCTCGGCACACACGGTGGTTTTCTATCCAGGGCTTCTGGGTACTTTATGACCAGTTTCTTACACTTTCTTCTAGAAAGTGTATATACGCTCTAACAGGGCTAGCCCAGTGAGGCTAGCCTGAAGACCCGGAGGCCCGCGCGTACATTTGAGGTCGGCCAGCCCCGAGGTGCACAGAGCACAGCCACTCGGTGGCAGTGGCTCTCAGTGCTCCCGGCCACACACCAGGGACAGCACCTGAGCGCACGCACATGACTTGTCTCTGGTTCTACTTTCTTGTTTTTTTCTTCTTCCATAACAACAGCTTGAAGTCCACGTCATTCTTAGGGCTGAAATAACATCATCTCTACTATGTCAAGAGTCACAGAATGAAAATCTCTTGTGATTTCACTGTCCGAAATGATCTACTCACTGCTCCAAAGAAGCCAGCTCGAGCGAAGGCCTCCTTCCGTGCCAGCTGCAGCAACTGGTCCACGTGGCCACTGTACTTTTCCACCTCCGTCACCTCCTTCCCGAAAGCTCGGATGGTTCTTATGTTTCCAATTCTCTCCTCAGCTAACTGTGAGGATTCGAACACATGGTGAGCGCTGGGAAGATGGCTTAGAAGTTACAAACACTTGTTGCTCTGGCAGAGAATCTAGGTTTGGTTCCCAGCATCCACGTGGGCTCACAATCATCTGTAACTCCAGTTCTAGCGGATCTGATGCCTTCTTTCCCCCATAGGGACCAAGCCCACATGTAGGGCACAGACATACATGCAAGCAAAACACTCACACACGGAGCAACACACACACACACAACAACACACACAAAGAGCAAAGGGAGGAGTGTCCAATTGCAATTGACAGCAAAATGAAAATGTGGTTCTTATTCGATGGACGGCTATGTGGGAAGCACAGCCAGGGAAGATCTCAGAGCAGAAAGCAAAAAGAATCCATCAAATCCATCGTGCTGTCAGAAAAATGTAACCGGCAGGGCTGAAGAGATGGCGCAGCCAGCTAAGAGTGTTGGCTGTGCTCGCTGAGGCGCTAAGCCCGAGCTTATCAACCTCTGCCTGTAGCTCCGGCTTCAGGCACCAAATGCCCTCTTCTGGCCTCTGTGGGTAACTGCATTTTTGTATACACCCCCTCATCCATATATATGTAATTTAAAATCTCTTTTAGAAGAAGACACTGCCTCAGCCTGCTTTACTGGCTTAGTGAAGGACACCGTGCCAGCTTTTCCCAAAGCACATCAGCTTTCAATTGATTTTCTTTTTGTCTTTTGTTAAAAAAAATAAATAAATAAGGTTTAGGCTAAGTCTCAAATTCATGATCATCCTGCCTCAGGCTCCAAATGCTGGGTGTACAGGCGTATCCCACCACACCCGGTCATATTAGCTTTTTATCTTACCAGGAGCAGTGATAGAGAACAGTGGGAAACTGATACAAACCAGATGTGGGGGCTCACAACTGTAACACTAGAACTTGGGAGGCTGAGGCAGGAGGATTACCATGTGAGGCCAGCCTTGGCTAGACAGTGAGTTGCAGGCCGGCCTGGAGAACAGCAGGTTGGCCGCACTCTGGGGTAAGTGGCTAGCCAGGTGTGGAGCACTCCGCCTCTGCGCTTTGGTCGGCACTGGGAGAAAGGGAAGACACTGTTTCTTTCCCTGGTTTCCAGCTGGCGCTGGAAAGGAACACAGCTTGCACATCATGCACTCTGCCTGTGGCCCCGGCCTCACACCCAGGTAACACACACACACGGGAGGTCAGTACCTGTGTGGCTTGTGCCAGAGAGTCCTGCGTGGCTTTTGACAGTTTTCGTAGATATCGCCCATAAATCACGGCGAGGACAGAGATCGGAGGCACCACGCCCAGAACAAAGGTGGCCAGACTGGGTGACACAAAAAACTGTGAAGAACAAAAGTCAAGAGCATCTGCTCCTTGAAGCAGCAAGGCCCCCTGAGCCTACAGTGCGCAGCCGGAAGACACTGTCTCCAAGCCACGCCTCTTATCTGGGTTAGAATTGATCTTTGATCCTTACAAAAACCACCATCAAAGCCAGGCATGGTGTGCAAACCTTTGATCCCAGTACTCAGGAGGCAGAGGCAGGGGACCTCTGAGTTAGAGGTCAGCCTGGTCTACATAGTGAGTTCCAGGCCAAACAGGCCTACACAGTGAGACCCTGCCTCAAAACCACAAAGACCGGGGGTTGGCACACTACCATGGAGAACTGCGCTTCACTGCTGGAGAAAGGATGTGTCCGGCATATCCTCTGGCCAGTTCTAGTATGTTCTAGTGTGTCAGACCATGTCAGGAGGTTCGGAGGGAGGGGCAGTGGAGTGAGGCCTGCTGTGCTCAGCATTGGTGAGTTTTAAGTTCAGGAATGATCCCCCTTGGTCAGAGAAGTCACCAAAGCGCTGCAATTCCTAGGGAGCTGAAACAGGGTTCTGAAGGCAACTGCCACAGGATGGAGCGGGCAGCTGTTCAAGCCTCAGCAGCCTAGAGCCCATGGACCAGCTTGGGTCAGTTTAACCACAACAGTGGCTCAAAGAACAAGAAGCTTCTTGAATTAGCAGCTAGACTCCCCCAGTTCTTGCAGTGTGCAAGGTGCTAGTGATTCTTCAAAACCTGCCAAACCTCGGCTGCACAGAAACTGACGCGAAAGGCAGCGGTCTCCTAAGGGGCGTGGCAACCCCGAAGACTGCAGTGTAAAATAGGTGGACTGACTAATTGCTCATTCCTATTTTTATTTCTTCTACTACTGCTATTTCTTGCTCTCAAATCATAGTTTTGCTCAGGAACTGGCAAGACTTTTTAAATTCTGTCCTTTGCTTTGGCTTGGTTTTTGGTCTTTGTTTTTTAACAGGCTCATAGAACCCAGGCTAGCTTCACACTAGCTTGTGTAGCCAAGAACGACCTTCAACTGCTGATTCTCCTACCTCAGTGTACTGAGTTCTGGTGCTACAGGCATATGCCACCATGCCCGGTTTTATGCAGCACTGGAGACTGAAGCCAGGGCTCAGTGCATGATGGGAAAGCACTTTGCCAACTGAATTACAACCCTAGCACTCCTTCTGCCTTTTGACCTTATCCCGAGATCATTAAGATCACACTCAGAAGTTACTCAAGCCAGCAGGGCTGGCTGGAACACCAATGCTACCTGGAGAGGGAGCTGAGATGGGCTGAGCCACCAGAGATAAGACATCTGTGGTACACAGGCCACCTTGCAGGGGCCCAGAAGATGAGGTCTACATCCCGAATGTGACACGAGGTTTGTAAAGACGCACCTTGGCCTGACATTCTTGCTGTCTTCACACCCTGGTCTTAGAAACCGCCAGGAAAAGCCCTTCTCAGATAATGCGAACAGGCCAGGCCGGGAGATGGGCCCTCTGCCTCTACAGTCCGGGGCAAGTTCTTGGTTTTACATGCTTACAAATTAACATCTAAAGCCCCTCATGCTCAACTGGTCCTGAGAGCCCGGACAGAAAGCACCAAGTGGAAGAGGCTGACATACCATCATGCCAACGCCAACCGAGGCCTGGGCTCCAGCCCTCAGTCCATCAGACAGGTTCTCCGTCACCGAGCGCCCCAGGAGTGCAGTGTCCGAGGAGAGGCGGTTAATCAGCTCGCCTGTGCGGGTCTTGTCAAAGAAAGCGACCTCTTGCCTTAGAAGAGAGGAGAAGAGTGAGGTGCGCAGCCGGTTCACAATGTTCTGACCTATGAAGGAAACACAACAGCGGTGAAAGCAGCCGCCTGACACGCGTTAGCAGTTCATTTAGCCTGTTGTCAAAGCCGGTCTGTAGACTGACATGTCGACTCCGTGGAAACTGGCGTGGGATGGACTCCCACAGGCCCTGGCACGTAACGGCAGAAGGATATGGTGATAAAGGTGACAATGGCCGGCAAGATGAAACCTGATGATCTAAGTCATCAGGTGGAACCTGGAGCCCCACACTTTCCTCTGAGCTCACCACATGTGCATGCATGCCTGCACGTGTGAGTACATACAGCCCAAGAATAAGTAATATTCCTCTTACATTTCTTAAAGGTAACGTGGTCCTTGACATGTGAGAAGCATCATATGCCTGGAGCACCAATCTGCTCATGACCAGCCGCTCTTACACAAACATACTTTGCAATGGTAGGAAAAAGTTAATCACCCCGAGACCATCTTCCTAGCCAGGCAGACATGGGATGCAGTCCTGAGCTGCCAGTGCCGGAGTGGTTCCCTGCCTGTTGAAGTTCCCACCCCAGTGGCTACACAATGGCACAAAGACATGGGTCTTGCTTCTGCTGCCTGCTCACGCCTGACCACAGCAAAGTATGGAGTATACCGGATGACCATAATGGCTTCCTGGTGAGATCTGAATGCAGTACGAGGCAGAGACGGGGCCTGGGGCAGGGACACGGGAGGCCCTGACACTACCCCAGGTCCTCTGTCCCCGGTGAGACTGACCTGAAGACTGCATGAGGTAGACACGAACGGCGTTCGCAGCAGCACCACAGAGGAACACACACGTGAGTCCAGCGCAAAGGCGAGTCAGACTGTTGCCATAGTCCTGGCCTGGGTTGGTGTAGATGACGTCAATGATTTTCCCCAGGAAGAAAGGGGCAGACATGGTGATGACGCTGGACACAGCAAGAAAGCCAACAGCAGCTGGAAGACAGGAGCGACACTCGGACTCACACGGCAGCACAGCGCAGCAACTGAGCACACGGGTCACAGACCCACACTGGCCTCCTTCCCTGCCATCAAGGGGCTGGACTACAGGAAGGACTGGCTGTGAGGAAATGGTGTGCTCAGCTGACAAAAGGACGTTCAGGCTTATGCGTTCCTTCCTTGCTGGGAGTTTCCGAGGCCAGCAATGGCCCTCTGTCTGGCCTTCCTCCTGTGGTCTTCATAGTCATTTTGGATCCTGCTCCTCCTGAATTTGTGCTACATGCTGTTACTCCTTGGCATCTCACTGCACCTTAGTTTGATGGTCAGAAACTATCCAGGGAAAGTTATCTTTAATGAGGAAGGGGAAGCTTTTTTGAAGTAAGGTCTAACGCTGAAGCCCAGGATAACTCACTATGTAGCTCAGGTTGGCCTTGAACCAGCTGTTGTTGAGACCAGCTCAGCTTCTTGAATGCTGGGATTATAGGTATGTGGCTTGATGCTCTTGACTATGCTCAGTACCTCAAAGCTCTCTACAGAAGCAATTATTGCCGTAGGGAATAAAGCGAGAAAAAACAGTAACTAGGAAAACAACTGTCCTGTAACTAAACAACAGATAAGGGGGACAGAGGCTTATTAAAAAGCCAGGCCAGGTACGATGGCACACGCCTGTAATCCCAGCACTCTGGGAGGCAGAGGCAGGCAGATCTCAGTGAGTTTGAGGCCAGCCTGGTCTACAAAGCAAGTCCAGGACAGCCAAGGCTACACAAAAAAAGCCTGTCTCACGGGGAGGAAAAAAAGTTCCAGCCGGGTGTGGTGATGAATGCCTGTACTCCTAGCACTTGAGAGACAAAGGCAGATAGATCTCTGATGTCAAAGCCAGCTTGTTCTACACAGCAAGTTTCAAGGTAGCCAGCACTACATAGTTGGCTAAAACAAACAACAAAAATTCTAAGAAAATCCACTTAGAAAGAATGCACATCAAAGACAACTACACCCATACTAAAGGGATCTAAAATCACAGGACAGCCATTTTTTTTGTCCTTGTGAGACTGACAAGGATTACGTGCTCGCAATGAGGGTGAAGCTGTGGGAAGGAGGCTTTCACAGCAGTGGGAACACACATTGCTCTGATCAAGGAGTGAGTTCATACCAGCAACAGGTAAGATCATACATGAACATTCCCTTTGATAGCAGTGGATTTCTGAGAATTTCATTTACACACTTCCATATGAAGTATGGGAAAAGAAATCCAAGGATGTAGAGTTACAGCTTACATCAGAAAAAAACTATCTTTTTTTCTCAATCTCCATTTTTCAAAAGGTTTATTTATTTATCATGGATAGTGTTCTTCCTGCATGTACACGTGCCCACCAGAAGAGGGCACCAGATCTCATCTTAGAAGGTTGTGAGCCACCATGTGGTTGCTGGGAATTGAACCCCAGCCCCAAAACTCCTATCTTAAACATCCATCTAACTAGGGCACGCTGCACCTACTAGAGATAATTCATAAACATTGGGCCACCAGCGAAAGGAGTGAGGTAACTCTCTGGTTATATGCCTGGAGCAAGTCAGCATGGTGTACCGTGGGAACTGGGCCTGGCGACACTGGGGTGACATCCAGGAGGGGGGGCAGGAGGATCACAAGTTCACAAATAACTCAGTTACAGAGTGAGTTCAGGACCAGGCGAGGAAACGAGGCTCTGTCTCAGTAAAGAGGGCTTTGGGTGTAGCTAAGGGGCGGGGCACTTGCCCAGCAGGTCTGAAGTCCTGGGGTCAGTCCCCAGTAGCTAAAGCAGAGAAAGACGACAGACACACAGGCAAAGACAAACAAGGCCTAGACAACAATTGGCATCTGTGGGGTGTTTCCCTCTTTTTTCCTTGCTTGGACTTTATACAGGCACGGAACTTCTGAAGAGTAACAAGAAGCGGCAGCCAGGCTCCTCCTCCGAGTGACGCTGTGGCTGGCCCAGGGCCGACCTGCCTCCTCTGGCTTCTCTGGTTTGGGACAAGCCTCGTAGGAGCCTTGCTGGCTTCTGGCAGGGGCGCCTGTGAGTCCGGGAAGAGTCCCTGGCTCACACTTCAGCTAAAGAGATCACTCTAGGCTTGAGAGTGTGGACCAGTGAGCAGAGCAAAGGAGTGAGCATGGGGGTGGGGCTTCTAAGCTGGCAATAGTCCTTGGTTTTGTTTTCTAAGATTTATTTATTTTATATAATAAAATAAACATTACATTTATTGTATGTATATGAGTGCTCTATCTGCATATACACCTGCCAGAAGAGGGCACCAGATTCCAGTACAGATGGCTATGAGCCACCACATGGTTGCTGGGAATTGAACTCAGGACCTCTGGTAGAGGAGACAGTGCTCTTAATCTGTGAGACATCTCTTCCTTCAGGCCTTGGCAATAGTCCTTGTTATCCTCATTCCAAAATCACCTCTTCGGAGGGCCAGCTCCGGAGCCTCGCTTACAATGAAGACACCTGACCCTGCCTCCTGCCCTTCCTCTGTCTCCTGCTTTCCCTGCCGGCAATCCAAATGTGTCACTGGCTCACTGGCTGCTGTGACCTCAGCACCCTCGCCTACAGCACACGGCAGAGCTCAGTCAATACCTGCTGAGTGAATGAAGGAGCACCCTGGACTTTGGCAAGGGAGGCAGTAAAGTGCCTTACCAGGGCAAAGTCCTTTGCCAGCTCAACGGGGAAGCCCAGACCTGGCCACTCAGGGAGCTCACATACTGGCTGTCAAAACTCATAATCAAAAATGAAAAAAATAAATGAATCAGGGGCTGAAGAACTGACTCAGCAGTTAAGAGGGCTTGCTCCGGCCGAGGACCCAGGTTCAATTCCCAGCACACACATGGTGGCTCACAACCATCTATAATCCAGTTCCAGAGGATCCAATGCCTTTTTCTGATCTCTGCAGGAACCAGGAACACATTCGGTGCACATACATATATGTGCACATGCATAAAAAAACAAATATAAGTAAAAAAAAAAAAAAAAAAAAAAACAAAATACAAAAAAAAAAAACAGAGCAAAACCCATAAAAAAAAAAAAAAAAAAAAAAAAAAAAAAAAAAAAAAAACAGAGAAAAATAGGGAAAACCCCCATAATGACAAGCTGAGTGTTGGCACACCTGTGCACCTGCAGTCCCACCCCAGCACTGGGGGGGGGGGGGTACAGGGAGGAGTGTCAAGAGCTTAAGAGCTCCAGGTGGTCCTCGCTATCTATGGGGCTTGAGGCCACCCTGAGATACATGCCTTTAAACAAAACAACACAAACCATAATCTCAATCTAAGGGGATCACATAACCAGGACAAGCAACCTCCTTTTGATGTACAGCGCATGCTCCCCAGGGACAGTGACAGGGCAGGGAGAGTGACTCTGGTTCCACACAGCCCAGCCCCAGTGGACCAGAGATGACGTTCTGACTGAAACCCTCCCCAAAGGCTCCCTCTAGCTCTTTCCTTTCCCCCCTTTCCTTCTTTCTCTTCTTTTTCATTTTGAGGCTTGGTCTTGCTAGCCTGGAACTGATACACAGACCAGTTTGGATTTGAGCTTACAGTAAGCGTGTTGCCCCTGCCTCCCGACCGCTGGCATTATAGGTGTGAACTCCGAGGCCAGGCTTGCACAGCAGTGATACCCACGCAAAGATGAGGGGGAAAGCTGAAGTGGTGAGCACATCTGGAATTCAAGCACTTGAGAGGCAAGTTCCAGGCCAGCCTGGTCCACCTAGACAGCTCCAGGCCCTCCAGGGTTACACAGCAAGACAGTGTCCGAAAAACTAAGGAGGTGGGTGGGGCTATTTAGCTAAGTCCAAACTCATCCCAGTAGAATCCATTTACTTTTTATTAATTTATTTTATTACTCAGAAACAATTTTAAGATTTACTTTACATGTATGCACATTTTGCCTGCATGCATGTACGTGTGCTATACGCACATTGGACCTCCAAGACTGGAGGTGAGGGAGGCTGTAGCATGTTTGAGGGCCACACAGGGATACTAGGAATCAAGCCCAGGTCCTCTGCAGGGGCAGCCAGGGCTGAGCCATCTCTCCAGCCCTTATTTGTTTGTTGTAGTAATTAGAGTAAAAAAGGTCCCCGTGGCCCAGAGGAAATGGCACTATTAGAAGGTGTGTCTTTAGATGAGGTACGGTTCCAGGGGACGGGATTTGGGTCTCAGAAGCTCAAGCCTGGCCAGCATGTGACTACAACTTCCTGTTGCCTTTGGATCCAGATGTAGAACTCTCAGCTCCTTCTCCAGCACCATGTCCGCCTGCACACTGCCATGCTTCCCACCATGATGATAATGGATTAAACCTCTGAACTGTAAACCAGCCCCAATTAAATGTTTGCTTTTATAAGAGTTTCAGTAGCTGGGCGTGGTGGTGCACACCTGTAATCCCAGCACTCAGGGAGGCAGAGGCAGGCGGATCTCTGAGGTCAGCCTGGTCTACAAAGTGAGTCCAGGACAGCCAAGGGCAGAGAAACCCTATCCTGAAAAACCAAAACAAACAAATAAGAGTTGTGGTGGTCACTGTGTCTCTTCACATTAATAAAACCCTAAGACATTTATTTTATTGTTTTGTTTTGTTTCAAGACAGGGTCTCTGTAGCCCTGGCTGTCCTGGAACTCACTCTATCCAAGCCTGAGATTTTCCTGCCTCTGCCTCCTGAGTGATGGGATTAAAGGCATTTGACATCACCACCCAGTCAACTCATTTATTTTTAATCCTGTGTATACATGACAGGGTGCAGTGCAGGAGTCAGAGGAGTCAGATCCCCTGGAGCTGGAGTTTTAAGTGGCTTGACCTGCATGACATGGGTGCTGGGAGCTAAATTCCGGTGGTGTGGAGGTCGGAGGAGTCAGATCCCCTGGAGCTGGAGTTTTGAGTGGCTTGACCTGCATGACATGGGTGCTGGGAACTAAATTCTGGCCCTCTGGATGGTAGCTCACACTCTTAACCAGGAGTCTTCTCTCTAGTCCCAAATTTACTTATTTTTGAGACAGGGCCTCATGTAGCCTAGGATAACCTCAGACTAACTACACAGCCCAGGGTGGTAATTCTGTCTCCTGCTCTAGAAGGCTGGGATTAGAGGTATGTGCCAACATGCCAGGTTTTATGCAATGCTGGGATCAAACCTTTTGTGTGTGCTAGGCCAAGCACTCTGCCAACTGAGCACTTATTACATCACAACCTCAGGTTAATTTTCCTATTGTGTGTCCCTCTGTATTACAATCTGAATGTAAATGAAATGGATTCCCACCATTTGGATTCTTGGGATCAAGGTTCTGCCATGTGGGGCCGTGGTATATCAGGTTCCACGCCAAATCCTGGACCTCACTTGGCACCTTCTCTCCACACCACAGGGCGGCTTCTCTCTCCTGGCGCTGCCACTGCTGTTTCCTAGCGCACATGCCTATCAGCCTTATTCTACTGTGTGCTGCCAGTCAGAGGGAGCACCAACAGGTCATGCAGAGAGCCTCAGGTCTGCACCTTAGGACCAGGAGGTTAGAGTCTGAGGAGGGTCAGGAAAGCTGGTTCTAAAGAGACGAACAGGACCAAAAACCAACCAACCAACCCTGGCTCTGCCACCATGTCTGACCCAACACGTCAGTCCAATCTTCTGTGCCTCAAGTCTGCCTCAACAACAGCGTCTTCTCACGGAGCTGCCTTGAGTGGATCAGACACACAGAAAGCATCTGGCACAGGGCTCAGGAGGGTGACTGCTGACTGACGTGCTGGGACCTGGGGAGACAGGGAGACATTTTCAGAGATGACATGGATGCACCAGGGAAGAGGGTGGAGAGTAGGTTGAGAGATGAGGTGAATCCCCCCGGAGCTGCAGGAAGGAGCTGAAGATAGGGGGAATAGAATAGAGCTGTGCAGGAACAGGGGTCAGGAAATACTCAGATCTCTGGAGTAGCCCCACAGCAGCCATACAGGCTGCTCCTCTTGTGCCTCAGCCCTGCCCGCTCTCTGCAAGGGGCCAGTCTTTCCTCACCATATTTAACTATGATCCCTCCACAGACATACCCACAATAATCAGCCACAAACTCTGCCACAGTTCCAGGCAGGCCTCAGCTTTTAAGAACAGTATCCAGTCCTTGCCAGTAATTCAGGAGAGCGGACCGAATCCTGCAAGTCTGCACTGTCTGAAACATGAAGGGAAGGCAGTCGTAGAGTGACAGTCCAGCTGGGTGCTCACCCTGTGAGCCAGGAGATCCTAGCTATCTTCTCATCTTGGGGCCACTGCTCCCTGGGGGAGCTGAGCCCTGGCCTCCTATCTGCTAAGCACACAGGAAGCCTTCACAAGTGCCCCTGTCTGTTCTGTGCACATCCTGATGACCCTAGCCTCAGCACCTTCTGGTTCCTTGTGGCCAAAGTGATAACAGTAAGACTTATCAGTGCAAAAAGGTTCTGGGCAGTGCTGCAGACTTAATGATACCAAGACAGCCGAAATCCTGAAGGAGTGGGCTGACAAGAGGAGCAATCATGCTACTTCGCTGGGCAAGCATCTGAAGTCATTGCTAATAGGAGGCCCTGTGTCCCAAGTTTTGGATACATAACTTCAAAGTCTTCTGGAGAACAAACTTCTGAAGAGGAGGGAAGAAGAGTTTAATACCGGAACACAACCCACAGTTTGGGGATGTTTAACTTTCTCTAAAATTAGAAAACTAACATCAGAATCCAGGAGTGGTGGGGCAGGTGGATCTCTGAGTTCAAGACCAGCCTGGTCTACAAAGTGAGTTCCAAGACAGCCAGTGCTATACAGAGAAACTTCTCAAACAAACAAACAAAAACAACAACAAAACAGGACAGGGCTGGGGTGGGGTGGGGAGAAGGAAAGAAGTGAGAACTAACATTGGAATTCCCCCCCCCCCCCATTTATCAAGACAGGGTTTCTCTGTGTAGCCTTGGCTGTCCTGGACTCACTTTGTAGACCAGGCTAGCCTTGAACTCACAGGGATCTGCCGGCCTCTGTCTGCCCTAGTGCTGGGATTAAAGCATTTGAGATTTTCTTCTCTTATTATCTGCTTTAGGGAACTCTAAAGAAATAATGACAGGCACAGCAGCTCCTGCTCATAACCTCAGCACTCGGGAGGCTGAGGTGCAAAGAATGTTGTGTGTTTGTAGTCGGCTTGGGCTACAAAACCCAGACAGACAGACACAAACCTACGCAACGGCTCTGCTCCGCCAGTATTTCAGATATGTGCCAACTCTTAGCATGATCCATTACAAACTAACGGTGCCCACCACTTCCTGTTACTTCCACCAGCACCAACATCCAGCTTGGCTTTGCCTATGACTTCTGAAGAAACTATAGGTTATATAAAGTGCTCTTCTTCAGACTTCCTGAAGACAGACTATATTTCTTACCTACATAGAAAGCCTTAACTATCCCCAGTACTTGGGAGACTGAGGCAAGAGATCTCAAGTTAAAGGCCTGCCTGGACTGAGAGCAAGACCTTGGCTCAAAAACAAACCCACTACCAACTGCAGGAAGCCTATTTCTCAAATCAGACATTTGACGTTTCAGTGAGGCAAACAGTTCTGACGATGGAAGCTGGTACAATTTCTGATTTCTTTAACGGAGGCATCACAGTGTGTGGACACGGCAGGACACGTGGGGACAGGTTGCAGGTCACAGAGATGACAGTCACGGGCAGTTAGGGAAGGGATAGGTGCACCAGCAAAGCCTGGCTCCCCCAAACTTTGAGATCTGAAGTTTCAGAAGCAGAAGCAGAAGCCCCTCATGGACTGGACACACCCAGCTGCCCAGGTGCCTCCAGGCTCCTCCACGCACACTCTCTGCTCTGTGCCCTCCTCCCGCCCACAGATGTCTTTTAAACCTGGTTTGGGAGGCTCACACTTGTAATCCCAATACTGGAGAGACGGACAAGAGGGTCAGGAGTTCAAGGTCATTCTCAGCTACATACATAGTGAGTTTGAGGCCAGCCTGGACTACATTAAACCTGTCTCAATAAAAAAACAGGGGAGGAGGCTAAGCAGACTCAGTGGCTAAGAGCACTGGCTGCTCTTCCAAGGGACCCCAGGGTTCGGGGGTTCAATTCCTACTATCCACATGGCATCTCCCAGCTGTCTATAACTCCAGTTCCAGGGGATATGACACCCTCCCACAGACATACATGCAGGCAAACCATCAACACATATAAAAAAATAATTCATTTAAAAAAAAAAAAAAAACATGGGGCGGGGGAGCCTACAAGATAACCAAGAAGGAAAGGACCTGTTCCATTTACACCCACAACAGCCACAGTAAAATGTGTCTCCTTACACCTAAGGACACCACAACCTCCTAATTCCCGTAGCTGGCAGACCCCTTGCTTCATGGGCATCCTGCTCCAAGCACACTCTCTCCCAAAGACAGTAATTTTGACAGCAAGGGCGTCAACAATTAACTTGCTGTTTAAAGAGTCCTATGACAAGGTCTTTCCTCTTACAACACCCTCCGGCCTGTCTCCACTTCATTTCTAATTCAAACATTTCCCTGGGCACTAAGCAGGGAGCCTCAGCAGGAGCAGAACTGCTTCCCGAGGTGATCCCCACTGGGGGGCACAACCCATATTCACAGAAGGGATGGAGAGTTAGGACTCTCTCAAGATCTCAGCAGGTCTTTGCTCCAACCATTCCTCCAATGACCGCTGCAAGTGCGGAGTCACAGGATATCCTCACTTAGACTCAGCCGATTCTGATTTCTTTATAAAAGTCATTCACTGATTCCGATGAGTTCCTGTCTAGTTTCTTTATGCTGTGGCCAATACCTGGTCCTCAAACAAGTGGTCACTCCTCACCACTTAGGGGCGTGACAACCAACATCAAGCTCACAGTGCTTAGCTTCAGCCTGGGAAATATTGCTGGTGCTTGATACTGTGTAGCCCTAGCGATGTTTCTAAAAACATTATAAAGTAGACATGGTTTTGGCAAAACTTTTTTTTTTTTTTCTTAAAGGAGGAAACTTCCAGCTTATTCTGAGACTGCCCCAAGGCAGATGCTGCCAACAAGCTGGTGGGGACCAAATTTAAATTCTGGGGTAACAGGCTAGTTGAGAAAAGGCTCCCATAGCCTTCCAACAGGTGTCGGCAGACTTGAACGCCCTTGTCCAGGCCGAGGCCAGGCCGGGGCCCACGGGCCGCCCACTAATCCCCAGGGTTCCTACCTGTCAACCTCCCGCGCTCAGGGCGCACCAGCCCGAGGAGCTTCCATACTTCGGAGCGCCGGGTCGCCGCGGGCCGCCGCCGCGAGTCATCCCCAAGGTCTCGCACACGGAGGGCTGCTGCCGGGACTCCCTGGGGCCTGGCGAACAGGGGATGCGCGGCGCGGAGTCCTGCCAGCACCCGGCACCCGCGGGCCCCTGAGGACGCGGCCCACCGCCCCACGCCGCCAGGCAGCCCCGCCAGGGGCGCGGGGAAGCGGAGGCCCGGGGTCGGCTCGCGGATTAGAGACGTCCACGCGCGTCCCGGCGGCGTCCACTCAGAAGCCAGCCGTGTCCTGGAGGGGACGGCCGGGGCCCACGCACGCACCGCAGGGCCCCGGCGCGCGAGCAGCAGCAGCGCCCGGGCAGCGGGGGCGCGCATGGCGCTGCGTCTGCCCGGACAGCCTCACCCGCCGGCCCGGCCGCTCGCCCCGGGACCCTCCCCGCCCGGCCCGAGCGCAGGGCGGGGACGCGGCAGCGGCCCGCCCCTCCCGCCCCATCAGGCGGGCGCCCGGGCCGCGCCTTCCGCCGCGCAGAGACCACCCCTGGGCGGCGACCAGCCCGCGGGCTCCCGGGCACTGCCTGCTCTGGCTGCTGCGGCGAGCGCCTGCGCCCGCCGGCTGCCCGAGGAAGCTTTTTCGCGCTCCCGCGCCCTCCGCGGCCTGTGAACCCGGGAGCGGCCGAGCTCTTTCTCTCGCCGGCGACCGGCGGAGTGCGCACGCGCGGCGCTCGGGTCGCTGAGACCACTGGGCGCAAGCTTTTAGTCCCAGCACACGGAAAGCCGAGGCAGGCAGGTGTGTGTGTGTTCGAGGCCAGCTTGCGCTATATACCGAGTTCCAGGACAGCCTGAGCTACACAGTGAGCCCGTCCTCTTTGAAAAAGGGAGGATGAGTTAACAAAACAACCTCAACATCAGTGTTTTTTTAGTTCAGTATTCCTAAAAGCCAACACGAATGGTGAGAAAAAAAAAAAAAAAAAACTTAAGAGACAAAACATGGGACTTTCAAATGCAGAATGCAGCTCTGAATTTGCAGGATTCTTCCTCTTTTTACCCCAGACCCAACCCTAGAAAGGTCCCTTATCAAAATAGGGGATGGGAGCCTCATGCAGCTGGGCAGATAGAGCCCTCACTTCTTTGCGCCAGACGTGAGTTCAGACAGACACGGAAAAAAACGAACACCAGGCACTTAGCAGCTGTCTGTAGTTTGTTTTGTTTTTTTCCTCTTTTAGAAAATTTTCCATATTTGGCCCAGACACGGGGCATGCTTTTAATCCCAGCACCCAGGAGGCAGAGGCAGGTGGAGCTCTTTGAGTTTCAGGCCAGCCTGGTGTACATAGTGAGTTCCAGGGTAGCCAGGGCTTCACGAAAAACCTGTCTCAAAACAAAACAAAACTAATAATATGGTAAAAATATAATTTTTTTTTTATGTCTGAATATCTGACACTTCAGGATCTTTTTATGTTTTCGCTCTCAGACAAGGGCCCCACCATTTGAAGTTATGCTTTGGAGGGGGTTGAGCAATGAGAGTGAGGTTAAATCTGCCTTGAGTAAGTCAGAGAGGTGGGAAGCAGGCATGTCCTTCCTTGATGTTTAGAGAGGTGGGAAGCAGGCATGTCCTTCCTTAATGTTTAGCTCTGAGGCCCAAGAAGACTTTCCTTTCCTCAGTGTCCTCTTCATCAGCACAGGAATGCTAAACACCAGGGTGTCACAGTGTGGACTCCTCAATACCCAGCTTCCTTTCCGCACCCCACGGAATACTTGCTTCTCCTTCCTCTTGGACCCCAGCTGACAGCATCAGGGAATGAAAATCACTGTTATTATGTGTGTGAGTATTTTGCATGTATGTATGTCTATGCACCAGGAAGGGTATGGATCTCCTGGAACTGCAGTTACAGGTGGTGATGAGATACGTACTGGGAATTGAACAGGGATCTTCTGGAAGAGCAGCCATCTCCCCAGTCTGAGGAGTAAGCATTTTAAGCCAAATACAGAACCAAACTCTCTGAGGTTTTCTGTTTGTTTGTTTGGGGGAAAGGGGTTGTTGAGACAGTTTTGATGCGGTCCTAGCTGGCTCAGAATTCAGTATATAAACCAAGCAGGACTTGAATTTCAAGTAATCCTCCAGTTTCTGTCTTCCAGACTCGGGGATTACAGGTAATGCCACGATGGAGACGGAAGCAGGAAGAGCACCATGAGTTCAACGCCAATCTGGCTACACAGAGAATGTCATGCCACCCAGACACATAGAAAGACCCCGCCTCAAAAACAAACAGAAGATGAAGTGAAAGCTGATGAAGTGGCTCAATAAAAAGGTCCATGCTGCTGTGACAGATTCCCCAGAACCCACGTGCTGGAGGAAGACTGACTCCAGCCAGCTGTTCTTTGACCTTGGTAGGTATGCTGAAAGAATCAGACTAACTTTGTAACCTATGTTTCTTTTAACTGCCTTATAACCTACAGTTTTAGGCCTATGTTAATTAAAGCCTTTTAGTGCTTCTCCAGAGAGCTGAGGAATGTAAAAGTTCCTGCCATCAGCCATCTGTGAGGGCAGAGATAAGAAAGAGAACAAGCAGAGATCCCTTAAATGAAGAGTAAATCACTAATTGGCGCCTGAGAAATGGGCTTTGTTTGAAAACTGGGCCAAATGACCCCAGTCCTTCTCCTGCATAGCTCCTGACCTTTGATCCAAAGCCTGTAACCCCCATTCCTCAGAATAGACACGGGATAAATTAGTTACTCTCCCACCTTTAATTGTGGCTATATCTCATGTGGCGAGAAATTCCAAACTGACTCGGAGATCAGATATTTACAGCAGGACTGACTGGACCTAAGGGTGCCCAGAACCAACCAATTATTTTAAAAGTTAAACACCTCCTCCAATCCTAAATTGCCAAGATAGCAACCCCAGGAGATTCCCGCCTTCTGCCTTTTAAAAACCTAAGGTCTTTGTCTCCCGGGGCCACTCCTAGCTGACCAGCAGGGGTGACCCCATTGCACAATGGTCAAGAGGAGTCTCTTGCGTTTTTGCATCGATGGATTATTAGTTTCCTGAGTTCTCTTCATACCTTCTTATATTTAGGCTCTTGCTGGGCCTAACAGTGCTAAGGCATACTCATGCATACACACACTGAAAGACACAGGAGGCAGGCACACAGGCACACACACACACATACACAGAGAGAGAGAGAGAGAAAGAGAGAGAAAGAAACAAATAAATAAAAGGTGTAATAAACTATTGAGTGAACGAAAAACTGAAAATCAGGGAAATAACCTGAAAATAATTATCACCTGAAAGACTTGAATATCACAGTGAGACCCTTTGGAAGACAGGAAGGATAGACATGGGTTAACCCAGAAATTAGGACAATTTTCTTGGTCTTGATAAAAGCACAAGGAATTATCTAAATCGTGCTGTGCTGGCAAGGAAGCAGAGTGCTTAGAAGCGGGTCAGCAGTACAGAAACCCCCAGCACTCAGGAGGCAGCAGCTGGTGGGTTTCTGTGAGTTCAAGGCCAGCTTGGTTTATAAAGCCCCTTCCAGGCCAGACAGGGCTACACAGTGAGACCCTGGCTTGACAAAAGCAGAACAGACAAAACAGTACAGAGTCCCCAAGCAACACAGAGCAAGGCTTAGCAATGCTGAGCTCAATGGGAGGTCAGATCAGAGGGGCCCTGGGGGGAGCTGTGACCAGCCCAGAGTTTTGGCCCTAAGTGAACAAAATCTTAATAGGCTTAGTGGTTACCAGGAATCAAATTCTAAAGTGATCTCTAGAGGAAACTTGAGAGCAGTTCTACCTGCTGGGGCTGGCTGCATTTGGATGACAATAGAGCAACCACATACAGGACAGCAGGAGCAGAAGCAAAAATGCCCTGGCTTGCAGTCCAGGAGCCAGTGAGAGATCTTTGATCAGACTTGGAGCTTGAGAGGCGGGATGACACTTGGAAGATAAAAATCACGTAGTGTGTGGCCCAGCTACTGGCACAGTCATGGGGCCCTCACTAGTGCAAGTGTGCTAGGAACTGCTCAGCCACTTCTGGTGACTGCGTGCTGCTTTCTGAGAACGCTGCGGCTCAGAGCCTCATCCCAGCAGTGCCTCAGGTGGCAGGACGGCACAGTTCAATGCAGCATCACCAGCTTTACAACCTCACCATTTCTCAGAAAAGCCCAACCAAGGGTTGAAATTTGGTTCCTCCAAAAGCGGCTGCGTTGAAACGTTAACTCCCAGTCTGGGACCTCCTCTGGAAACTGGGAATTTCAGAGGCAGTGTAAGGTGAGATAAATGAAGACTGAGTTCTCCCTCCCTGGAGAGCCAGAGCATGGGGGAGGGGTGCTCATTAGTCCCCAACCTGCCACATCCTCCCCTTGTGACAGCAGAGGTGGTTATGCAGCTGAAAGCCAACAGGAAACTGACAGCAAGCACGCCAAGGAAAGCTGTGAGGAGGCAGGAGAGGAGGCAGGAAGGACCACCCCGTGACACTGTAGGCCAGACTTCCAGCCTCCAGAATTCTGAGACAACCTTCTTCCCTAAGTCCTGGTTCATCATTATGTCAGA
Source organism: Rhombomys opimus (assembly GCA_010120015.1). Lineage (NCBI taxonomy): Eukaryota > Metazoa > Chordata > Mammalia > Rodentia > Muridae > Rhombomys > Rhombomys opimus. The sequence goes on from REGO01000129.1 coordinate 323,490, forward strand.
CCTAGAAAACTGGCTCAAAAAAACAACATACACCTGTCAGCCCAACTGCTGGAGAGGAAAAGGCGGAAGGACAGCTTGAGCACATGAGTTTGAGACCAACTGGAGCCCTCCGAGAGACCTTGTCTAAACATACCTGCATAAAATGAGTTGATCACAGTGGCTCACACCTGTAATTCCCAGAACTTGGGAGGCTGAGGCAGGAGAACTGTCATGAATTTCAGCCCAGCCTGGGCTACAGAGTAGGAGCCTGTCTCAAAAATAAAAACCAGGCAAGATGTCACAGGCCTTTGATCCCAGCGCTCCTAGCACTCAGACACAACTCTGTAAGTTTAAGGACATCCAGGGCTACCTGAGACTATGCCTCAATATAGCAACAAAACAATAATAAATAAAAAAGATGGCAAACTCATTTCTATAGGAATGCAAAATTTTGGGGGGGGGGACCAAACCCAGGGCCTTTCGCTTGCTAGGCAAGTGCTCTACCACTAAGCTAAATTCCCACTCCCCCAGGGAATGCAAAATTTAGGTGTAGTGTTTTTGTTTGTTTGTTTGTTTGTCTGTTTGTTTTTAAGAGCATGCAGTTATGCAGTTAGGGGCTGGAGAGATGGCTCAGCGGTTAAGAGCACCAGCTTCTCTTCCAGAGGACCAGATTTTAATTCCCAGCAACCACACGGTAACTTAAAATTGTAACTCCAGTTGCAGAGGATCTGAAATCCTCACACACACATACAGGCAGGCAAAAACACCAAATGCACATGAAATGAAGAGCCTGGAGTAAGATTCATATAAAAAGAAAAATTACCAACCTGGCGTGGTGATGCACACCTTTAATCCCATCCCAGCACTCCCAGAGGCAGAGGCAGGCAGATCTCTGTGAGTTTGAGGCCACTATGCTCTACAAAGTGAGTCCAGGACAGCCAGGGCTAACCAGAGAAACCCTGTCTCAAAAAAAAAAAAAAAAAAAAAAAAATTATCTAGGGGCCTGGAGAGATGACTCAGTGGTTAAGAGCACTGTCTGCTTTTCCAAAGGACCTGGGGTTCAATTCCCAGCACCCACATGGCAGCTCACAACTGTCTATACCACCAATTCCAAGGGATCTGACACCTTCACACATAAAATTAAAAAATTAAAAATTAAAAAAATTATCTATCTATCTATCTATCTATCTATCTATCTATCTATCTATCTGGCTCACTTGACGGTGGTGGCCCACACCGTTAATCCCAGCACATGGGGGGCAGAGGTGGGAAGATCTCTGTTACATAGTGAAACTCTGTCCAAAAAAGAAAAGAAAAGGAGAACCTGCTGCTCTTGAGTTTTCAGCATTCACAGCAGGTGGCTCACAACTGCCTGTAACTCCAGCCCCAGAGGAATCCAGTAACTCTGGTCTCTGAGCACACCTGCTTTCATGTGTGCACACACACACACACACACACAATTTAATCCTGGAATGAGTGGGTACTTGGTAATCCATTAATGTGCCATCTTAATACATTTCAGAAGAAAAAAGAATGACTATTTCCATAAAATCTGAAAAACTGACAAATCAACACCTTCTTCTCCCCTTTCCCCCGCCCCAGACAGGGTTTCTCTGTAGCCTTGGCTGTCCTAAACTCACTTTGTAGACCAGGCTGGCCTAGAACTCACCAAGCTCTGCCTGCCTCTGCCTCCCTGAGTGCTGGGATTAAAGGCGTGTGTTACCATACATGGCTAACTTCATTCTTATCTTTAAAACAAAAATATGAAAACCACATGAAAATAACACCTGATGGACACACGGATTTTGGTGATGGGATTTTGGGGGGAGGGTTACGGTTTTGTTGTTGATGTTGACAAAATGTCTCCATGTAGTTGTTGTTCCTGTTTCTGGTTTGTGGCAGCAGCTCCTTGGCCAGTCCTGGCTGCCCTGGAACTCCCTATGTAAGCTCAGGCTGGCCTGTGACTCTCCCCCTGCTCCCTCCTGACTGTTCGAATTGCAGGTATGTGCCATTCAGCCTGTGAATTAAAGTGATGGAAGGTATATTTCTTAGTTTTAAACCAGCGTCTTTCTTAACTTCAGGCAATTTTGTGAAGTTGGTATCCACATGACTGTTTAATATCACACCAGAAGCTGGGTGTGGCAGCTCCCAACCGTGCCAGGACGGTAGAGGCTGACGCCAGAGGACTGCCGTGTGTCCGACACAGATAGCGAGTTCCAGGCTAGGCTGAGCTTCACAGAGAGATCTTGTTTGACTGAAACAAAGAAACAAAAAAGCTGATGAGCAAAACAAAGAAATAAAACTGCTGCTGCCGTTCTTTAGCTAAATCAAATGTTGGCAACAGTTTTTAGATTGTCAAAAACTCACCAGGCATGACTGCCTCATGGAAATATGAAGTCAAAATGTGCCCAAGATTTATTGCTAAGTAACCAGCGAGGGGACAACAGATGCCGAGCATGAGAAAGTTCACACTTTAATTAGGAAAGATCTTTATTTCAAAGACAGAGTGAACTCCTCGATATGTTACACACAAACCTAGTTTTATATTACACACAAAACCTAATTTCCAATGTGGCAAAACCTGATAACTTGAGGTTATCTTTACTTTGAAATCTCATTTGCCACACTGTCAGCTTTCCTTATCTTGCTCTCTCTGAGCTGGAAACACCCTAATCAGCCCTCAGCAGCAGAACAAAGGTAGGTTTCCTAGCAGGACCACATGAGTCAGACTGGCGCTGCCACAGCCCTGGTAATCATTTTGCTGGGAGCTTTTGGGGTTCCTCCTGTCCAGTGAGAAACTCCTCCCTGGCCATGCAGTCTCATCTCGGGGTTTTCCAGCCTGGCCTTGAACTTTTGCCCCTCCTGCCTCTGCCTCCTAAACGCTGCGATCACAGGGATGATTGACTGTGCCCAGCTTCTTTGGGGCCATTTTCAATCCAGACAACCCTGAATGCTTGTCTTCAGCCCCGAGAAGCCCCAAGTGTTGTGGAGGCCATTTTGCCCCAGCTGCCACTGCTGCCTCTTCTTCTTGTCATGTCTATATTAAACACAGCTCTACTGTAGCCCTGGCTGGCCCAAACTCAAAGACATCATCCTCCCTTTGCCTCCCAAGTGCTGGAATTAGAGGCTCACACCACCTCCTTGCTCATCAGGATAGATCAGCATGTTGTTTGGGGAATCTTTCTGGAATAAGCCCTCTGTCTCCAGTTGATCGAAGCCAGGTTAGTTCCTGAAAGGCTACGTCCGGTTTGCATTTTATTTATTTAATTCAAGACAAGGTTTCTCTGTGTAGCTTTGGCTGTCCTGGACCAGGCTGGCCTCAAACTCAGAGATCCACCTACATCTGCTTCCCCTAGTGCTGGGATTTCAGGGGTGTGCCACCACACCCAGCTCAGTATTTTCATTTTATACTCTAAGACAGTGGTTCTCAACCTTCCTGAAGCTGCGACCCACTAATATAGTTCCTCATGCTGTGGTGACCCCCAATCATAACATGATTTCGTTGCTACTTTACAACTGTGATTTTGCCACTGTTAAGAATCATAGTGTAAGTTAATGTAAGTAACTGATACGCAGGATACGTGACCCCAAAGTGTCAACAGCCCACAGGCTGAGAGCCGCTGCTCTAGAGCCACAGGGGAGTCGGGCAAGCAAGACCTTACCTACCCAGCAGTCAGCAGGTTAAGGGCACTGGCCCATTGTTTCGGCCGTCTCTCCTGATCATTCTGCTTCAGGTAGCAGGTGGGATTATGATAGGCAAACAGGAGATCCAAGCAGCGCTCTAAGTAAATCACTAAATAAATCAATAAAGCAGTATCTAAGATTTTTCTTACTACCTTATTCTATTTCAATATCCTCGCTGTGATATTATCATGTATTACAGGCTATAAAAAGCTCTTCAGTGGTCTTTTTAAGGCAATGGACATGGTTATTAAAGGGCCCTTGTGCCATTTGGTGGTAAATGCCTGTGGGATCCATCCAGGAGGCAAAAGGATCACAAGTTCAAGACCTTACAAAGGCAACCCACTTTGGGCAACTTAGTGTGGCCTGATCTCCAAACTCAACTAAACACATAAATGGCAGGGATGCAGCTGGCTGGTGTATAAGGACCCGAATCAGCCACACACAGCCCTGGTTAGGGATAAATTAGGCCCCACTGGAGTTTCTACGGTGAAATCTTAATCGTCACAGTTCCTTAGGAGGTGACTGTACTAGAGGTAAGACTTCAATGAAACAACATTAAACATAGACATTTGAGCATCTTCTTCTTTTTTTTTTTCTCCAGACTCTGATATCCCCTGGCTCCTGGTTGCTGGAATTAAAGGTGTACACCACCTCTACCAGGCTTGAGCAGGTCTTAATCTGATAAAACCTGCTCTATATAAGAGACGGTGAGAATAGACACAGAGGCATGAGCATGTCTGGGAGGAGGGAGTATCTGCATCCAGGGTTTCAGGGAAGCCATCCCTGGACATGCTGACCTTGGACCTTTGGCCTCCAGAACCATGAGGTCAGTTTCTGAGTTGTGCTCTGTGGCACCAGCAGACCATCAGTCAGCAGGCAAGGGGAGATGGCTGTCTCGGGGAAGGTCAGAGAACAGTTTATGTTGCTAAGTCAGGAAAAGTGCTTCTACATCCTAGAATAAAAGAAGAGCTGCAGCAGATGTCCACGGTAGTGATCTTAAACCCAGAGACAGTTGGAGCTACTCAATCAACCCAGAGAGGCTTTGCAGCTCAAATGATAGGAAATGGAAGCTTAGAAGAGACAGCAGCATCACTGCCTGGGTACCACACTCAGACATCTGATAGACCCCAAGTCCTGTCATCACCTTTGATAACAGCTTAGCAGACGTGTGTCACAGATAAGGAAGCATTCAAAGATGTTTATTTGCACACATGAAATCAGGATCCCAAATATATGTGGTCAACCCCACCCTAGCCCTGCACTGCCTGGCCACACTGCCTTTGCATTTCCTGTTCCATTCAAGCCTCTTCAGAAGCTTCAGTGGAGTAAGGGTTTTAGCCAGTATTTTTTTAATGGATTTCCTTGAGGCCTGTCAGCTTTGGATTTTTGAAAAAAGTTGGCTACCTGCCTTCTGGTTAGGCAGGGTCTCTACAGATGCAGAAAGGACGGCAAGTATCTTTAGTATGAATAATGAGGTATTCTGTTGGGTGCAGTGGTGTACGCCTATAATCCCAGCACTTCAGGAGGCAGAGGCAGACAAATATCTGTGAGTTCAAGGCTAGCAAGTCTAGGACAGCCAAGGCTACACACAGAAACCCTGCCTTGAAAAACCAAAATAATATAAATAAATAAATATTAAAAAATAGCATTTTTAAATTTTTTATTTATTTAATTTTATTTTATGTGCATTAGTGTGAAGGTGTTAAATCCCTTGGAACTGGAGTTACAGACAGTTGTGAGCTGCCATGTGGTGCTGGGGATTGAACATAGATAGGTCTTTAGGAAGCTCTTAACCACTGAGCCATCTCTCCAGCCCCAACAGTAAGGTATTTACACAGCAATGGGAAAATAACTATAATGCAGTATTGATTCTGTATGAATGGACCCAACACTCAGGAATTTGTTTTCACTCAGCATCATAAGGTATGTGGGCTGGGCTTTTCTTGGCGCCACCGTACCGCTTTCCAGACTGGCCACCAAATCTGAATCCTCCGAGAGGCACTTCAGGAGCTTTTGCCCCTCACTCAGTATTTGCCAGCAGAGAGCAATGGCAGCTGGCAAAGGGAAACTGCGGGAAGACGGCGCCCTCTGGTGTTAGGACCTGTGTACACCTTGGGGAACAGGATCCTTAGCCCTACAACGTTGCAGGCTCTCGTGCAGGCTTAGATAGAAGTAGAGCTCTTCAGCCCTTGGCAAGACTGGCGTCAGAGCTTAGGAATGGACTTAGGTGCGGGTTCCTCAGCTCTACACAGCGGCCAGTGTGACAGCTCCTGGGTCTGGAAAGTCTGAGACCACTGGCTCCACAGCACTAGCCAATCCTGAAACTCTGGCAACCAGGCTGAGTTTCTCCTTGCTGCACTCTTCGCTCTCTTTCTTTTTTATGGTTGTCAATTGTCAAACCAGAATTTCACTGAAGAGGCAGGAAGAGTGTCAGATCCCTGAACTGGAGTGACCGACAGCTGTGAGCTGCTACATGGGTGCTGGGGATTAATCCTGGGTCCTCTGCAAGTGTGGTCTGTGCTCAGAACCAACGAGCCATCTCTCCGGTTTGTTTACTTTAGACTGATTTTGAACCTGGGGTAATCTTGCCTCACCACCACAGGCCTGTACCCCCACGTCAACTCCACCATTCCTTGCTCCTGGCCCACTCTTTGCAGCTGCGCACCCGCCCCTTGTTCTGCTGTCCCAGCTGCTGCTCAGGAGGCCGAGACTCTCATTCTTGTGCTGCTGCTGTTTCTACCACTGTCCGTTGCTATCGCCTCTCTGGCAGCTATCAGTGCAACCAGCCACTCTGCAGCTTTCGCACCTCGGCCCGGAGAGCTCAGCTCTGCCTCTTTAGCAGCCGGTGCAGCACGCCACTCCGTTCTGCAGCTATCCTAAGAGCAGGCAAGGCCACTCAGGAGAACACCTGGATCCACTGTGTAACACCGAGAAAAGCAGCATGGAAGGGCCTTCCAGGCAGCTCACCAAGGGAGCCAAGAGGCTGCTTCAGTGCTTAGACAGCTAGAGATGTCTGCACCCATCACAGGAAACTGTTTTCGCACATGAATGTTTGTATTTGTACCAGTCACAGCGGTCTCTACTGCTACCTATGGGGAAGAGATGGAGGATTACCTACAGTTCACTGAAGCTTATTAGAGCAAAAAGCCCCCTGCTATTTAAAACAGTCCTGGAGTGTTATAGCTTCAGGAGCCAAAGTAGCTGTAGTTGTGTGGATTCTTCAAGGTGTGTGTGGTATGTTCAAAATAACAGTGTTGGCAGGAGGAAGGTCTTGCCGGCTCAAGGAAGCTAGGGTGGCCAGAAAGCCTGACAGCTGTCCTAACCCCAACCTCCCTCCCTCTCTGGTTTTTTGAGACAGGGTTTCTCTATGTAGCCCTAGCTGTCCTGGAACTTACTCTGCAGACCAGGCTTGGCCTCGAATCACATATACCTGCCTGCCTCTGCCTCCTGAGTGCTGAGACTAAAGGTGTGTGCCACCTCCGCCCAGCTGAACGAACATCTCTTATTAACGGACAAATGAGCACTAGGAATGCTTAAAATTAGACTTTAAAGGATTTTAAATTAATAATAATGCTAATGATGATTTTAACCATGCTTTAAGAATTTTAAAAATAATTTATGTGCATTGGTGTAAAGGTGTCAAATCCCTTGAAATTGGCGTTACAGACAGTTGTGAGCTGCCACATGGCTGCTGGAAATTGAACCAGGGTTCTTTGGAAGAACAGTCAGTGCTCTTAACAACCACTCAGCCATCTCTTTAAGCATCTGGGCATGGTGGTGCACACCTTTAATCCCAGGGATCAGTGAGGCAGAGGCAGGTGGATCTGTGAGTTCAAGGCCAGCTTGTCTACAAGAGTCCAGAACAGCCAAGGCTACACAGAGAAACCCTGTCTCAAAAAGCAAAGAATTGTTAATGAAGGCCCAATGTTTCGGGGTGTGCTGTCTCTTCCTGGGAGTCTGTTTCTACTCAGCCCTGACAGAAGTGACAGCTCAGAAGAAATTATTCAAGTCCAACTCGATGAACCGGTTTTACTAAGGCGACTCTAGAGGAGCACGGGTGACTTGGGCAGCAGCCTCATGCCTAATCCCATCCCGGATGGTGAAGCTTTCTTTTTCTTTACTGGGTTTGAGACAGTTCCTATGGGTAGCCTTGGTTACCCTGGAACTCAATATGTAGATGAGGCTGGCCTTGAACTCAAGAGATCTGCCTGCCTTTGCCTCCTGCATGTTGGATTAATGGTGTGCTTAACCATACCCAGCTAGCAAAGACAAAATAAATCATAACAATAAAAGCTAGTACCCCCTTTAATCTCAGCACTCAGGAGGCAGAGGCAGGCAGATCTGACTTCCACACCAGCCTGGTCCTCAGAGCGAGTTCCAGGACAGCCAGGGCTACACGGAGAAACCCTGGAGACAGCTACACCAAGGCTCCCCTCAGCAGTTGTTCACTGCTTATAACCTCAGAGAGGCTCACTGCCCGAAAGGTGATGTCCCGATCCAGAGGAAACAGCTACGAAAGACGGGGAGGCTTCCCCTATGCTCTGTTTGACTGGGTACATGTGGGGTCCGAGGATCATACCACCAGGGAATCTGGCACGGAGCTAGAGCCAGGTGAAGACTTATCCTAACCCAGGAAACCTTTCTTGAGGTTGGCAGGAGCCTGCATGGCCTGGTGTATATAGCCTAGCCCCTGGGATTCCTCTCCATGCTAATAAAGCATTGCCAGCACCCCAGCCCCAACCAATGTTATGTGCCCACCCTAGAATCCCTTCCGACTCCAAGGTTCCTATACCTCCTGTCCACTCCAAATAAACTGGCACAAGCTGTTTCACAAAGAGGCTTTTCCTCTCCAGGCATTCACTGCTAAACCCTTGGATTTGCCCAGCTGCCTAGGCACATCCAAGGTGCCTGGACACTCCCAAGGGAGGAAGCAGAACCTGGGCTAATGCCGCCCGTAAGAGCTGTAGCACTGAGAACCTTGGAGAAGGGCTTCTCCCTTCAGCATCACCCTCTGGACAGGAACCTACTGACCCAGCCAATCCGGGATCCATTTCATCCCTCCCAGCAGTGCCTGGACGACACCTCCCCCGGGGAAAGAAGCAGAACTAGGAACCACAGCCATATAGTGGCAGTCTCCTCATTTTAAGTATTCATTCTGTAGCCGAAGGTCGGACCACTTTTTCATCACTGTGCTCAGGAAGGTCAGGCGAGGGCGTCAGATCTCAGAACTAGAGCTAAGGGTGGCTGCAAGCCACCCTGTGGGTACTGGATTACCAGAACCAGGTCCTCTGCAAGAACAAATGCCTGTAACCTCTGAGCTCTCTCCAACCCCTCTTACTTTTTAACAGAGGGTTTCACTCAGGCTGTTCAATCTGGTCTTACAGCTGGGATTAGATGCCTGTGCTACCTGGCCTGGCTCTGAGAGAGCTTTAACAAATTCTTAAGTTAGACCCAAACATCCTACCACAGCATCTTGTATTGACAGCTTGAACTCCTACTTACAGATGTTATTTGCTGATAAGTCAGAGACAGTACTTAAGTTTTGCTTACTTACAGCACACCACTTTCTAACACAAATTCTGGTCCCAAGAGAAACACACACTTTCAATTGTCTAAATTGCCTTTCAGTGACACAAATAGAGATGGGATGCCTGTTTCCTTTAATTTCGTAATTACCAAAAATCTGGGTTCAATCCTTAGTTCTACAAAACAAGGAACCTCCATAACAGGCACTTTTCCTTTCTTTTACAGGTATCAAAGCAACAGGAATATTGGTGTGAGCTGGGTTGGAACATGATTTCACTAAAACATGCTGCCGAGATCCAGATCCAGGACAAGCAGCTGAGGCGCCTTTTTAACCAAAGCAGACCTGGCCTCCAGGTTCTCCCAGCATCCCTGAGTCTCTAGCTGTTACAAGGCATGGTTGGCACACCCCACCCTGTGTGCTGAACAATGCAGCCCAGGGGCAGGACCTCCTCTCCCCCAGAGGCGATTCACTGGATAACCCAGATGTTCTTGGTTCCCCTCTCCCTCTGCCACCCCTCTGTGCTGAGGTTGGAGAACCTGCCGAGAGCTGCCCCTGGTAAACCCATACTTATATACTATAATTAGGCTTGAATTGGCTCATCTTGTTGGCAGAGAGTTCCTATCACATGCCGCTAATACAAGGCTTCCTTTTAATACAAATGTATGAAAAGATCAATTGGAGAAAAGCAAAATCAAGTGTTCTTGATTTTGAAGAAATCAGTAGACTTCTGCAATCCAGATACTGCAAACGTGAGGACAAACACAAGAAATAGAGAATCATGGTTTCCTTAAAACACTGAGTATGTCCTGATTTTATTTTTCCCAGTTTATTTTTTTGAGAAGTTCTTGCTGTGCACCGAGCTAGTCTTACACTGATCCTTCCTCTGCCTCTCAAATACTGGGATTATGGTATGTACCACCAGGACTGGTGCACACACATATTTAGGTGTGCTTGCTATGTAATACTTCAAAGTATACAGCATTTTTCTGAAAATTAAAAATACACTCAAACCTTCCAGTTTAACTTATCTGCACTGTTTTCATGCACTTATCTGTACATGAGGACAACAGTGTAGACCATCTCCGGGCATAAACAGACTTATTAATTCTCTAGTAAAGTAGACAAAAAGCCACATCAATGCCAAGCAAAATTCTGAATCTAGGGTCGACCCCATAAAAGATTAAAGCCAAAGCACTTCATCTGCTGCAACATTATTTGAGACAAGGCCTATGTATCCCAGGCCAGTTTCCCGATTCGCCCTGTCCTCCCAAGTGTTGGACTTATAAGCCATCACATCCACCACCTTGGAATTATTCCACAGCTTATTAGACCTCTTGGAGTTCACAAAGGGATTTCTATTTTCTTTCTTTCCTAAAGTGTCAAATCATGTACCCTTGGCTACCCTAGGACTCGTTATGTAGACTAGGCTAGCCTCAATCTCAGAGATCCACTTTTATTTGCCTCCCAAGTGTTGGGACTAAAGGTGTGTATTGCCACATTCAGCTACAATGAAGGAAGCTCAAGTGGGGCCCTCCTAGACAGATGTTCATGTCCAGGCAGCAGCTCGCTACCCTGGATGCATTATTACTGCAGATAATGCAACGGAATGCCAGGAAGAACATGATGCAAAGTAAATGAACACCACAGGAGACAAGACCACCACATCTACTCTGTGGCTCATGTGGCCTATATGCTGGCCACTCTCTGAAGAAAGATGAGAGGCACATTTCCAGGACCAGTGGTACACATGACTACTGTGAAAGTATAAATGAGATGCCACACTTTTTTTTTTTTTGAAACTAAATACATTTTAATAGAAAACAAAATACAAAATAACTCTTTTCAGAAAACAGAAATATTTAATCCTTTTCCACACATTAGAACTTGCTTTGTCCTTAGAGCATGGTTTGATACTTGTGAGTGTGCACCCATGATTCATTCCTGTGCTCACTGCACTGATGCAGTGAGAGGAGGAAGCAGATCACTGAGGGAGAAGAAGACACTAAAGCCCCATCTCAGCATTAACAGTCATCTGGAGAGCCAGCATTTCTTAAGTCTATCTTATGACTCATTCAAAATTACTCTTTATCATAATTTTGCTGATGGTGTAGGGACAGAACCTTGGGCACCTGATGAAAGCACCCACCCTCTGCCCACCCATCATGTTTCTTTCCAGGGTAGAAAAGAACTGACACTAGTGTAGCCACTGAAAGACCTTTCTTGCACTATCACTGCAAGAGCCCGATGCTCAGCCACGCTCCCTGCCGCCTGCAGAAGCACATTACCCGGTGTCCCTTTCTCCTAATACATTCCCTGAACCTCAAAATTCCAAGTAGCACAGCCAGTGCTAGAAGTCAGCCTTGCAGGTGAAGGCAGAGATGCCTGCTGCCAGTGCAGGGCTTCCCCTTCTCAATAATAGTAATTATTAATTATAATAATAAAAAATCATGGTTCTATCTTCATGGAAAAGAAAAGACTGCTAGATCCCTTCCTTTCCTAGTTCCTGTTTCCACCTCCTTCAAGGGGTCATCACAGGAGACACTGCCTACAGCTGCTACAGGGAGAGTTCTGCAACTGTTCAGTACCCACTGGGAAGAGACAGATGCAAAAGCAAGGTGCTGGCATGAAGCCAGGAGGCCTTGAGCCTGACAGCATCCCAGTGCTCGGCTGGAGCCTTGTGCACCAGGGAACGTGGGGCAGGGAGGGCTCTTTTGTAAGCACTGATTCTGCTTTAGCAAGTCCTGGACCGTGAGCAGTCTTCTAGCCCCACCCAGCCTGCCACCTGGATAAAAACCTAATGTTCTTGATTCTCTTGCGTGATCCCAGTCACCAGGAGGAGGTTGCAGGCCATGAACTGCACGCTCAGAACACTGCTCATCTGCCCAGTGTACACGCCCACAAGCTCCCCTGAAGAGCCGTCAGCAGGTGTGTTGCAGCAAGTGCTCCTGATGTCCCAGACACGGACAGAGTTGTCCATAGAGGCCGAGGCAACCAGACCACTGTCTGGGCTAAAGGCCAGACTGGTGATACTGTCCGTGTGGCCTCTCAGTTCTTTAAAAAGCGTCCCGGAGGCCAAGTCCCACAACTTTAATCGCTGGTCCTCACCAGCGGACGCCAAGTATTTACCATTGGGAGAGAAGGACAGGGAGAGTACGGGCCCCCGGTGGCCTGTGAAGAGCCGCACTGAGTTCCCCTGCTGGGCACTCCACAGCCGGACAGTTTTGTCAGTGGAACCCGTGGCCAAATAGTTTGAGTTGGGGTGGAATTTAACACAGTCCACATCTGCCAGGTGCCCCGCATATATCCTCAGGGGATACGTCCGATCAAAAGACCACAGCCTGGCCGTCCGGTCGTGGGACCCACTGGCAAAGTACAGGCTGTAGGGGCTGATGTCCACGTCCCACACGGGGTAGGCGTGTCCCTGATACAGCACAGTGTTGGTGAAGCTCCCCAGGTCCCAGTACCTGATGGACATGTCTTCAGAGCAGGAGAGCAGCCCTGAGCTGTCTGCGAGGAAGCGGGCGCTGTACACGGGGCCACAGTGTCCCCTCAGGATCTTCATCTCTGTGCCTGCACTGTCCTCCTCATTCTCCTGGAACAGGTGGGTGGGGTGGCAAAACACAAGAAGAAAATATTCAGTGGTCTCACAAGGAAGAAAGGTTAAGAAAAGCAGAGAGCAGGGCCCTGCCTGGGCAGCAGTCTGTCAGAGGGCATTCTCCTCGTGGCCACCCCAGCCAACAAAGCCCAAGCCTAGGCCACATGTGATGAACATCAACACTTCTGTGGGCCTTGATCTTTGAGTGAGGATGTGACCGAGAGGCAAGAGGACGTCACCGCTAACCCTGACGGTGTCTTCCGAAAAGACTGACTTCTAAACCGATGCTGTCCCTAGATTCTCCATGGCACTGTCCTCACCTGTCTGTCAGCTCTCACTACTCTACACCGAGTAATAACTTGCTGCTACTACCCCATATAATGGAACCGAGAGACAGGCCTGGTAGTGCATACCTGTGATCATGCACCTAGAAAGCCACAGCAAGAAGAGCCTGGGCTCCAAGGCTAGCTGAAACACAAGTGACAGCCTGTTGAGAAGAATCTGAAGGACTTAGCCAAAGTAAAACTCGTGTAGGAACTTTAAGACAGAGTAGACAGCTACAGCAGACCCTGAGTGCCGGCAGATCTTGGGGGAGCATCAAGATGTTGATGTTACAGAGACTTTGGGGATAAAAGAAAGGAAAGGAAGTTAGAGTCTCAAGCATGTTTCCTAAAGTAACAGACCATAGACGGAGAATGACAGCCAGGTGTGGGGCACACCTTTAATCCCAGCACTCAGGAGGCAGAGGAAGGTGGATGTCTGAGTGCAAGGACAGCCTGGTCTACACAGAGAGTAAGAACAGGAAAGAGAGACAGACAGAGGCTCACGCCACCCTTAGAAGTATGTTTTCCATGCAAACAGAAGACAAGTCCACAAGCAGCACCTGGAGATAAAGTGTGTAAAGAGTGCTCCCATGGCCTCTCCCCACAAGGCTGCAGCTGTGTCTAAATCTATCCCCCATCCTCTCAGGGAAGCCTCTGAACTATAGCTGTAGTTGTCCACTATGGCAGCTGTCACACTGGAAGACAACCAATTCTTCGCACCCAGCTTCCCTAGCTCCTGAACTGATCTGCACTAGGTCCCTGTGTAAGTGACTAACACAGGGCCTCGCAGAGCCTAAGCTGGCCTCAGAGTAGTCATCATGCCCATGCTGGAGATGGAACCTATGGGCCTTGCCACGCCAGGCAAGTCATCTTCCACCCTGTAGCCCCTCACCTTGTTTTTTCAAACCTGAGACAATATGCTATATAAAAGTCACAAGATTTTCAGGTATGTGATTCAATAGTTCAAAATATTTTTTTTTCATAAGGGTGTGTGTGTAGGTCAGAGGACAACTGTGCTGAGTGGATCGCTTACCTTTACACAGGTTCTGGGGATGGATTCAGGTGGTCAGGTTTGCAGAGCAAGCATCTCTGTTCACTGAGTCACCTGGCTGATGGAGCTAATGGTATTGTAACATACTTAGCACACCAGCAGTAACACAGCGTCCCTACATACACACACACACTCCAAGCCTATTAACAGCATTGTTCCTTTCCTCATACTTCGCCTGGCTCTTACCTACTTTTCTCTCTCTGTGGGAGAATCTATTGCACTTACTTTGGATGAGCTACGCGGCCTTCTGAGACTGGCTCTCAGGGAGGGGAGTTTCAAGATTCATGGCTGCACACCATATCATGGCTGGGACAGACCACAATGTTGTTTGCTCACCTAACGAAACCCAGTTAGGACACTTCTACCGTGGGGATGTGATTAATATTCCATTCCCACTCCTGTCCAGGTTCTTCTGTGGATCCACACACATAATTCCCAAGGATATTCAATGAATGGAACTGTTGAGTCTGAGCACTATTGTCAACATACGGTTGCTCCAGAGTAAAGCAGAGATCGCTTTTATTTGGTCTCATGGTTCCTCATTTCTTACCACCTAAGCCCTGCAATACCTTGGCCATATCACTTACTTTTCCCAGCATCACGCCCATAGGCATGTGAGCTTCTAATCCTTCATGATTCTGAATTTGATGGTAAATTCTCTAAGAAAAAATATGTCCACAATTTCAACGGAAAGACATTAAACTCTCCTTGTCAAAAACCAAAGAAGAAGCCATGCCCAGCTCATAGGCAAAAGGATGGAGCACACACATCCCAAGTGGCGTCACCCTAATTCCAGTACTGCAGTTCACGCAGAACAGAACAGGCAACGTCAGCACCCTCTACCGCGGGCATGATCTGCGCGGAGAAGGTTAAGCACATCAGCCATTCTTGTGCTGGTGGACTGCCCTCCTGCCACCGTGAACACTGAGGCCCACGACATGGGCATCCAGTGGTCACTTTTCCTCTTTTAGCCCCGCACTCCCCAATCACTGGGTGATTTCTTCTGCTCTGAGCACATATCCGGCGCCGACATCAGCAGCCTGCCCTCTGTGCCTCGCCACTCCACAGCTCCTGTCACTCTTCATTCCCTTCAGCCCTGGAAGATCCCCGACCCAGGTCTTCAAATAAACTTTCCCATGCCCAAGACCCACAATGCCCTCCCCGAATATTACAAATCTGAATAACCTCCAAAGTTCATAGCAAAATCAGTAAGATCAGTAGAATTTTTGTACTTCTAGAAAACTGACTAAGTGAGGGCAGTAACCACTCAGCTGAAGGCAGAAGCTACAAGAGAAGTCTGAAAAGTCAACCCAAGTGCAACACGCAGTTAGTTACCTGGAGAGCCCTAGAAATTAGACTCTACTGATGACAACAATCCTCACTGCACTCTCAGTGTGCAACTTTTTTGAACCAAAAGTTCAAGGGAAGCATGACTCAGAATGAGGACACCCACAGCATTCCTACTGGCTGTGGCAAATTACCCAGACTGACTTATTTTTCAGTGTTTTAAGCAGGTACAAAACAATTATCTGTCCAAAGTGTTTCAAGACAAAACCATCTGCATGCCATCACTAACAAGACAAAACGTCTGGACCCCAGCATTTGTGGGTGCTCAAGAGACGCTGACCTGAAGGCTGTCTCCCTCAGCCCAAGTTCTTTGACAGCGGCGACGGTGCTGACTCGGTGCTGACTCAAAGTCAGGCTGCTGTCCTTGCTCCTCTCACTGCTACCCCAGAGCAGCCGCTCACCTCGCAGCAGGTTGCCGGGCTGACCGGGACACCAGCTTCACATGCCACGGCACTGTCCACACTGGACCACTGTTGGTACACAGAGCCAGGACAGCTGCCTCTCCAGTGTGCGCTAAGCCGGCAAAGCGGTGAAACAACCTAGATTTCTGCAGGGGACACTGTTTAAATGCAGACCCTGAACTAGCAATTCTGTTTCTCACTCTCTGAACCTGCACAACACACATTTCAGTGCACATGACAGACAGGTACCGTGAGCCCTAAGTTAACATCAGCTGAAAATCTGTTAATCAGGCTGAGCCGGGTCACCTGCTTTTCAGACAGTGATAAACACTGCCTGCTCATAAATAATGCTGAGTGTTGGGAGAAGGGCTTTAATGTGCTTTATCAGTCATGGATGGGACACAACGCTCTATCATCTGGCATGAGTCCAGCTTTAGCTGCCCAGGAGGAAACTACAGACTACTGCTTCGGCGAGACAGGTCAGACTTAGGAAGAGCACTCTAACAGGAAGGAGGTACTAGAGTAAGCGGCACCCCTACCTCCTCCTCCAGAGTGTCACAAGCTAGACGGATTCGGGATGTGTCCACATGGTGGGGCTCTGATTTCAGCTTTTTGGACCGCAAGCTCCAGAGCTTTATGCAGGAGTTGTCAAAGCCAGCAGCCAGCAGCTTGCTGTCAGAGGAGATCTCGGCAGTGTTCAGCAGCTGCTCCGTGTTGTAAAAGGCATAGAAGCAGATGGTGGTGAGGGAGGGGGGCCCATCCTTGACCCGCTTGATACTCTCCTGTAAGACTTCCAGGGCAGCCTCATTCTGCAGGATAGGGCTGGGCACATCTGGCGGCTCCAGGCTGCTGTTCTCAGCGCGGGAAGAGCCGCCACTGGCGTAGAGCTGGTAGTCCGTCCTCCTGGCAGGCTGCACGTCCAAGTGAATGTGCACGGCGAGCACCCTGCACAGGGCGGTGTTGTTGTCGCTCTGGAGGTAGCGGATCAGGTAGTTGTAGCTCTCTTCCTGGAGACGGACCACATACTTGTTGTCCAGGAAGGAGCGGAGCTGGAAGTTGGACAGGATGTCCTGGATGGTCTGTGTGGTCTGCAGCTGCTCAATGATGTCCTTCTGACTTGCATTCTGCAGGAACATCCCATGGAAGCGGCTGTAGAAGCTTTCCACTGTGCTCTTGGGGCCGCTCTGGACCAGGCTGAGGTGGAGGTACACAAAGAGGGGGTACAGGAGAGGCAGAACCTCACGGCTGTACTGGGAGTCAGAGTCTGCAATGACAAACAGGAGAACTCACACTCAGTAACACCGGAGAAACAGCGGCTCCTCTGAGAGCCAGTTACCCAACACTTCCTGCCCACACAGAACCTGGAGCCTCAGAGCCGACTAAGCAGGGAAGAGCAGTCGGGAGGTACAGTCACAGTGGGGGAGCTGGCCATGCTGTATGAAGGCTCAGCAGCTGTGGTTAGGACACCACCCAGCAGCTTCCTCATTATCACCTATGCTTCAGAGAACCCTTAGATAGGCTCTAGGCAGACTTGAGTTCTTCACAAAGACTTTCGTCTTGATAAGCTTCATACCAACACAGGTATGTTCAAAATCTCCTGGGTAGCAAGCTAGGGGTGGTGGTGCATGCCTGTAATTCCAACACACAGGGGGCAGGCAGATCTCTGTGTTTGAGGCCAACCTGATCTACAGCGTGAGCTCCAGGCTGGCCAGGGACACACAGTTAAAACCCATCTCAAAAATCTTCTGGATGGCACTTAGCCTTCGATACGTGAGCACTGAGGCCAAAGTAAAATCAAAGCTCATTGGCTATCTGGGCTGGTCTGTCCTATTTGATGACAATATCCATTCAAAGTGTTTACTTTTCTGGTGAAAAATAGGAAACTTCCCTTCCCTTTCACAGTAAAAATCACAAATATGTTTTTTGTTGTTGTGTTCTTCCAAAGGTCCTGAGTTCAATTCCCAGCAACCACATGGTTACTCACAACCATCTATAACGAGATCTGGCGCCCTCTTCTGGTAGGTAGGCACACATGCAGGCAGAACATTACGTATGTACATAAATAAGTTTGCACTGCCATGCCCAGCTAGGCACAAGTTAAAGAAAGACCGAATGATCGAAAGATAGAGAGAGACAGAGAAACTTTGATAAAGAATGCTGAGTATGTATGCAAGTTGAGGACAGCGTGTGTGTGAGCAGGGCTCTGCAGATCCAGTGTAGGGGCAGAGGGCAGGCAACTCACGGCACAAATACTGTACAAGCGAACCAGGCCCATGCTGCTCAGAGCCACAGCAGCCTAGACACTTGAGGGCACAGCAGAGTTTGGCAAAATCCACTTGCTCCAGCTCTTTACTGTGAAGTTTACTGCTGTTTGTAATGCTTTATTGTAATGAGTTTGGATTTTGTACAGAGCTGTCCCACTCAGGAGGGACCTAGGTAAGATGTTATCAAGATGTGCAGCAGTACGCATTCCAACAACCCTAGTCAATGTGAGGAGGCCTTAAAAGAAAGCACTCGGCTGTGATCAAATCATTCAAACATTATTCTATACCTTCATGACTGTTCCTGGGTCATCCTAGAGTCATTTATCATGGAGCAGACCACAATCTAGGTGCCCTCCAGGTACAATTATACACGGGTGGCTAAACTGTGTCTGCTTCCTCAATGGATGGGCTACTTCACAAAGGTAACAGTTATCACACTACCATCACCTAACCTGACAGGCTGCAGTGCAGTGCTTAGCCTACATACATGCTGACTGGATGAAAAGCAGGCTGGAAGACATTCCCCATTATAAAGGCAAGAGAACTCCACTGTAGAGCAAGATAAAACCACTTCTATGATGGAGTCTATCTTTTCAGTTTAAACATAATGGATGCCTTTTACTAAATCTTTACTTTCTATAATAGCTTGACCCTCCCCCAACATTAGACCCTGCAAACACAGGCTCTTTGTTACTGGGTCAAGGAACAAGAGTGTGATCTACACACAGATGGAGACTTGACTTCAGTTTCCTCATATGCATCTTTGCCATTATTTAACACAAAAGCTCACTTAAGGGGAAAATTATTTAAAGTACTTATTTGTATTTGTGTGTACATGCAAGCTACATCTGTGTGGCCACGGAGGCCAGCGGCAGGTGTGGAATCTCTTGGAGCTGGGTTACAGGCAGCTATGAGCTACCCAATGGAGGTGCTGAGAACCAAATTCAGTTCCCATGGAAGAACAGTAAGAACTTTTAACTGCTCACTGAGCCATCTCTCCAGTACTCCAAGTATTTATTTTTTTGGGTTAATCACTGTTTTGTTTTGTTTTATAACATAGCTTTTAAATTTATTTTAGAAACGATTATGTGCATGCATGGTTTGCCTGCATGTATGTCTGTGCATGTTTTTATTTCTTATCAAGTGCTTACAGAAGGGACTCAACAAGACTCTGATTATTACTCAGTCAACCTGGTTCTCTTACTGGAACTCCTCAACTTTAGGTTAATGCTGATCATCAGGACCAGGAGACATGTTTGCTTTAGCTGTCCAACCTGCCGCTTCACCTCACATGCAAAGACACAGAGGTTCCCAAATAGGGTAAACAGCTCTTCTTCAGCAACTGTTTTTAAAAACTCACATTTATGAGTAAGGAGCGAATGGAACACATCTCCATTGATTTTGTGTCTCTGGTTATGCTACCTATGGCCTGTCTAAATGACAACAGCTAACTTCTTCACCCCTTACAAGCACTACTCTGAGAGACGATGTACATTTCAAAGTCATGTCACTTCAAGTACTCTTTTCTCCACCGCTGATCTGACTTTCATTTATTCAGCAGAAGTCATAAATCACTGTGCCAAAAGCTATAGGAAAAGGGTGAATAAGACACGCAGAGTATTCACTCTAGCCTTGTAACCTTTAACCTCAATGTCTAACTCTCACAGAAATTACATTTGCACAAGAACTGTTTTAGAAGTGTGGTGGCACAGGTTTTCTCATTTTTCTTTCTCCCAGAGCTAGGGTTTCTCTGTGTAGTGCTGGCTGTCCTGGACTCACTTTGAAAACCAGGCTGGCCTCGAACTCACAAAGATCTGCCTGCCTCTGCCTTCCCAAGTGCTGGGATTTCAAGTGTGTGCGCCGTGCCAGGCTTTCTTTCTTTCTTTCTTTCTTTCTTTCTTTCTTTCTTTCTTTCTTTCTTTCTTTCTTTCTTTCTTTCTTTTTTTTTCAAGATAGGGTTCTCTGTGCAGTCCTGGCTACTCTGGATCTCGCTCTGTTCAGGCTGGCCTGGAACGCACAAAGATATGCTTGCCTGTGTCTGCCAAATGCTGAGATTAACGCCACCAATGCCCGGCTATGGCACAGGTCTTTAATCACAGCACTCGGGAGGCACAGGAAGGTGGATCTCTGAGTCTGAGGCCAGCTTGGTCTACAGAGTTTAAGGACAGCCAAGACTACACAGAAACTCTTGTCTTGAAATAAACAAACACATGAAAAAGTAAGTGACTCTTAAAAACCTAACACCACACTTGTAATACAAGAGGTTCTGAGGGACAGCTACTCTTTGGTTTCTTAAAGAGGACTTACCAGTGAGAAAGCTCCTCAGTCGTCCAAATTGTACTTCATATTGTTGGGGTTCCGCCTGGCAAGGGGCTGCAGACACCGCATTGGCACAACCAGATTCTGACTGGACTAAAGAGGAGGACACACAGACAAGAGGCAGGAATGCAGTTACTATATATCATGCAGTAGGAGAGAGAGGGCAGAGAGGCCAATGGTGTCTCTGAGGCTCCAGGGTCCTGGTAGACCAGGCAGGCTGGTAACACTTGCCTCCCTCCTCTAACACCACACTACCAGCATGGCGGAACGGACAGCTAGAGAGCACAGGGTAAACAAGGGAAGAGAAGATAGGCACAGAGTACTCCTGAGGTTTATCAGGAGATGTCTAGCCTATGCTGACATGTTACGCCGTGCCTGGGTCTGTCAGGTCACGCCTTCCAGCTCAGAGAAACATTCTTTTTTTTTTTTTTTTTTTTAAGATTTATTTATTTATTACATATACAGTGTTCTGTCTGCATGTACACCTGCTCGCCAGAAAACGGCATTCAATCTCATTAGAGATGGCTGTGAGCCACCATATGGTTGCTGGGACTTGAACTCAGGACCTCTGGAAGAGCAGCCACTGCTCTTAACCTCTGAGCCATCTCTCCAGTCCCCTGAGAAACATTCTTTATCCATTTCTGATCACATAACTCCAATTTCTGAGGCTCCTGATTTCAAAGCTGGATCTTCTAAAACTGTTAAATCTTTTCTCTATGCTTCATATTTTTGCTTTACCTATTAGAAGGTTTCTTTAACTTACAATCCCCTACCTGCTCCCCTTTTTTTCAGGACAAGGTTTCTCTGTGTAACCTTGGCTGTACTAGAACTTGCTCAGTAGAACACGCTGGCCCTGAACTCAAGAGATCCCTGCCTCTGCCTCCCGAGTGCCAGGATTAAAGATGTGTGGTCCCTTGCTTGGCCTAATTTTCACTCTTTTTGTTGATTTTCTTTTTTGTTATTGTAAATAAAAAAATAAGTCAGTGTTGGGCTATCTAATGTTTATTATTAGCCCTAAGGTTATCGCAGCAGTTTTATCTATGACAGAGGGGAAGAGAGGAGGAAGGCAGGCATGACAGGTTAGGTGGAGAAAAAAACCACGTGGGCAGGGAGGAAGAACTCCAATAATGGCGTGAAAAGGCCCAGATGAAGAATATAAGCAAGTACCCAGGGGTCATGAACGGAAAGTAGACCAGATGAGAATGGTTAAGGCAGATGGCATTGGATGGGGGCTGGGAGATGGATGGTAAGGTTATTGAGACAGTGTAAATGAATATCTGACCGGCCCAAAGTAAATAAGGCGATTATAAAATCTAACAGGTGTCTGTGTTATTATTTGTGATAGCGGGTTAGCTAATACCGCCATGATAATCTTGGGGTTAATAATAAACATTATATAGCCCAACACTCACTTATTTTTTTATTTACAACAACACATTTTTACATATTTTTTGCCAGAGGAGTAAAGTACTAATTTTGGTTCACATTCCTTTTTTTTTTTTTTTTTAAATCATCATTCACTTGGCATTAAGAGATATTCTGAAAACTTTCTTTCCCCCTGAGCAGCACCATTTCCTTATCTATAACTCCCAGAGAAACATTTCCCCTAGGGCCAAAGCCCCTGGATGTGGACAGGGCACAACAGGGTAAGAAGAATGTGGCTCATCACTTAGGATGAATGGAGTTTCCCAAAGAGTCTCTTTGAGATCTGGGCTGGTCAGAATCTAGCAAACAGCTGCTCACCTGCCTTCCTGGGGAATGAGGCTGCGTGCAGTGTTCTGGGACCTGACAGAAGCAGTAGCTCGGGGTCTGTTTCACTGTGTAGTGGGCAAACATGCTCCTTTTGAGTCTTTACTTTCTCTTTCCGATAGGGTCTCATCATGTCACTAAAGACAGGGAGGTAACTGCTCGCCAGGGGATCCCAGAAGGGCCTTAAAGAATCACGGAGGTAGACTTCTGAAGCCAAGGCTCTCATCTCAAGGCGCTCTTCAGGTTCAAACATCTCACCACTTTCTCCATAGCAAAGGCAGTCTACCCTTAAAGCAAAACAGGCCACTGACTGACAGCTTGTGAAGAGGGCTGAGGACGTGCTGCTGCTAGGATGGAAGGGCGGCAATATGTCTGAGGAGAGCAGAAGTCCAGGAACTTAGAGGGAGAAGGAGCCACTGAGTATGTGAAGGAGAGCCAGAGCTGGGCCCCACAAACAGCGAAAACTCCATACTGCACAGCCGTTAGCACCCTTCACAGTCACCTCACTTACGGATAAACCCAGACATCCAGTGTAAGACCATCAAGCGAGGCATAGAGGCATATACCTGAGGCTTGCTGATAGTTCAAAGGCCAGACTGGGCCTTTGAGAACCTGCTTCATGAAAACCAGAGGGAAACAGGACAGAAAATCTGTATCACATAAACCCTGAACTCACAAAATAGCTAGATGAAAACCTTTGCCTGTGTAACAATAGCCTCATATTCATGGTGGAGTCATACTTCCCTTCTGGTTAAAATTTCCCCACGGCGAGTAGCTTAGTCTGGAGTGGACCTCACTCTGTAGCCCAAACTGGTCTCAAACCCATAGCAACCATCCTATTTTGGCCTCCTAAATGCTTGGATTAAAAGTATGTCCAGGGTTCCCCCCAAACCCCCAAGACAGGTGTAGCCCTGGCTGTCCTGGACTCACTTTGTAGAACCAGGCTGGCCTCAAACTCACATCGATCCGCCTGCCTCTGCCTCCCAAGTGCTGAGATTAAAGGCGTGCACCACCACACCCAGACCAGTGCCCAGTTTTGAAATAGGACTTCAAAACAAAAGAATCTCAGAAGTTCTTATTAATACCAGTATTTTCAACTATCAACCCTATAGTCCGCACCCACCTTGTAGACCTGGCTTCTAGGAGCAAAGTTCTATCCTAGCAGAGAGAATCTACCATTCTGGGTCTTGTAGAGTAAAAAGCTGCATCAGGTACATATAGAGCAATCAGTCTGAACCCTCTGGGGAAGGACATAGAGCCCGGCCCCAGAAGCTCAGAAGTCTAGCGAGTACAGCTCTGCAGGACCCCTCGGAGCTGCTCGCTGAGGTCTGGCAGCCTCCCCTTTGCTGAGAACCCAAAGAGCAATGGCAGCTCATGTTCCAGGCCAGCCACAGAACCCTGATACCTGTGAGGTTGGCTGCCATCTCCTCAGGGGTCTGGGATAGTCTCAGGCCTTGCTTCAAGGGGCCTTCTGAGTCCACGTACTGCCGGCGTTTGAGGTAGCAGGACACTGCCACCTGGACCTGCTCCGTGCGCACTCGTTTCATGACCTATGGAGAAGGAACACAGGAAGCGGACTGTAAGGGATGGCAGAGGCATCAGATAGCTGGAAAGATGGATACCAAAGTGACCCGTGAGGATACAAATCTGGGTTCCCTAATTATGAACCTGGTATTCTCTCCCATTTTATCTATTTTTCTGAAGGCCACAGAGCGGTTTCTTTGACAGAAAACATGGAAATAGCATGGGTACCACACCCCACAGATTACTAACACTGTTATTCAACCAGCTCTGCAAGCCTTTTCATTAGTGCTCTTAGCACCAAACAAGCAGGCAGATGTGAATCTCACCATGTCTGCTGCTCTGTGAGAGAGCTGTTCAACAGCAGTACGAGAACAAGTACACTAAAAGCTCAGTAGGAGGCAGAAGACCGAAGGCCCGAGAAGCCCAGGGTAAGCACAAGCTGCCAAGGTGAGAGCCTGCTCATGGGAGGCACTTTTGTGTGGCTCTAGGGAGGGACCAAGAGACCTGCATCAGCCCACAGGTCATTCGGTCTTTGAGACAATGTTGGTTGATTTGTAGTCCAGCCTGGCCTTAAACTCATTGAAAACAGACAGGGCCTTCTCTGTGTAGCCCTGGCTGTCCTCAAACTCAGAGATCTGCTTGCCTCTGCTTCATTCAGGCTAGGATTAAAGGCGTGGGCTACCACACCCGGCTCAGACCATAGTTCTTAACAGTCAAAAAGAGGTGTCACCTGCCAGGTGTGCTGACATACACACCTTTGATCCCAGCACTAGGGAGCAAGAGGGAGGTAGTCTACGGAGTGCTTACCAGGATAGCCTGGTCTACACAGAGAAACCTGTCTGGAAAAACAGACAGATACTGTTGTAAGAAAGGAGAGTGGTGGGCAGTAACCTGGACAAGACAAATAATTTTCTGAATAATTTAAGCTCAGTTAGGCTTTCAAAAAAAGTGAGTGAAAAGGCCTTTTTTTCTGTTCCTACCAAATTTAGAATGCACAGGAACCCCTATGATTGTCATGGCCTCAGATGTTACTTTGCCAGAAATAAAGAAACTGGAGGACAGAGATGATTAAGGAAAGGAAACGAGTTTGCCAGGTTTCACTCTTGTCCAGCTCAAGGCTCGGTTCCAGCAAAACAAGTCTTTTTGTCTCATGGGCAGATCTCTGCCTCAAGACCCTTTCCCCATACTCCCTTCTCATCACTCATGCTCCCCCCTCTGCCTGTTGAGTGTGTTTAAAGAGAAACGTGGCCAGACAGATTGCTCGGCCAGTGGAAGCACTTGTCACAAAGCCTGATGGTCTGAGATTTAGGTCCAGAACCCAGGTAAAAGTGAAAGAGAATCAACCTCCAAGTTGTTCTCTGACTTCCACAGACGCGCTGGTACATACCCTTCTTGTTTAAAACCAAAAGCCAAAGAAAAACATAACCCTGTTGGGAGAAAACCCTGTTTTCTTCCATGGTACACTGGGAAGGCACCATGAGCCTCTGTTAACCCATCATCCTCCTGTAACCAACCCCAATGAAACTCACTGGTCCCTTCAAAAACTATTGAAGATAAGAAAGAAGGGAAACCCAGTTGAGGAGAGAAAGGAGATCAGCGGGAATGGGAGAGACAGCAATGAGGAAGTGAATAAGATCAAACTCATTATCTGTATGAAAATGTCATATAGAAACCATGTTTTATGAACCCAATTTGTATCAGTCAGGATTTCTAGCATAACAGATCTTACAGAATGAATCTCATATAGAGAAAAGGTGATTTACTAGATCAACTTACAGGCTGTAGTTCAGCTAACCCAACAACTGCCCATGAATGAAAGGTCCAGAAATCAGGAGCTGTTCAAGCTAGATGCTTCAGCAGGTCTTCAGCATACACCCCAATTCCCAAAGAAGCAGATGGCCAATGCCAGTGAAGGAAAGGACTCACTAGCAAGGCAAAGACAAGCAGGCCAAGAGCAAGAGCCTCCTTCTTCCATGTCCTTATAGGACAGCAGGTGTGGCCCAGATTATAGGTGTGTCTCTCCACCTCAAAGATCTGGAGCAGAGTGGATCTTTCCACTTCGTGGTTTAACTAAAAATCCCTCACACTTGTGTGCCCAGCCATTTTTGGGTTTTAGTTAATTCCAGATATAGTCAACACGACAACCAAGAATAGCCATTACACCATAACGTTTTATGCTATTATAATAAAAACACTAAACAACTGTCACATTTTCTTCTCCAGGGCCAAAATACAGTGTCTACTCTAGAATGCATACAACACAGATAAGTGTGCCCGTCAAAGTAACTTTCTTTAAAACCAAGGGCCAGACCCTATGCTTCTGACCAGACCAGCATGGAGCTGCATTTCTGACTACTTAGGCCTGTGTTTAGTTTCAAGTTTTATTCATATGAATCAGCTTTCTACTTTGTTACTTGTATTAAAAAAAAAAAAAATTAAAATTTCAGGGTTTTTTTGTTTTTTTTTTTTTCTTTCTCCAGGCAGGCAATGATGGTGCACACCTTTAATCCCAGTACTCAGGAAGTAGAGGCAGGAAGATCTCTGAGTTCCAGGACAGCCAAGGTTACACAGAAAAAAAATCCTATCTTGAAAAGCTAAAAAACAAACAAACAAACAAGCAAAGGACAAGCAAAAACAACTTTGCTGGAGAGATGGCTCAGTGGTTAAGAGTACTGTCTTGTTCTTCCTAGAGGACCTGAGCTCAATTCTCGGCAACCACATGGTGGCTCACAACCATCTATGAGATCTGGCACCCCCTTCTGGCACGCAGGTGTACACGCAGATAGAGCACTCCTACACACAAAATAAATTTTTTTTAATCTTTATAGAAATCCCCCCCCTCACAGTTTCTCTGTGTAGCCTTAGCTGCCCTAGAACTCTCTCTGTAGATTAGGCTGGCCTCAAAATGTTTTCTTTAATTAAAAATTGTGTATGAGTGTTTTGTCTGCATGTGTATGTATGCCCAATTCTTGTGCCACTGGATGTCCTGGAACTGGAATCACAGATGGCTGAGCTGCCACATAGGTGCTGGGAAGCAAACCCAGTCCTTTGGAAGAGCATCCAGTTCCCTTCACTGCTGAGCCATCTTTCTAGCTCTTATCTTTCTCTATAAGTACTTTTCAAGACGTTCCCTCTAATTGTTTTCTTTCTGCAATTCCTTTCAGTGTCTTGTGCATGAAAAGCCAAGCACATTTTTCCTGGTTACCTGGCTTACACACTATTTCTAGAGTATCTGTAAATGTCTTTTTCCTTCTGAACCGATTTGTGAGATATTCTGAAGACCAACCCTCCAATTTTCTTGAAAATCACATAACTGGGAAAACTAGCAGGACTGGAGTCACATGGACAAAAGCAGATACATTTACAGATAAAACGTTACTGACCCCATCTATGCATTTCACACCTGGAATATCACAAGGAGCCCAAGACATTAGCCAGAAAGGAGGGGCAATGAATATGTCAAGGCTGTAATTTGCTCATGTGACAAAAAAGCATGAATAAAATCCCCAATACCAATTTTTCTTTTCATTTATTTATTATTTTTATTTTCATTTATTACTGATGACCTATTTTAATTAAGCTTTTTATTTTTTATTTTTTTATTGCTAGTACAAGGGCCTTGACACTTTAGTGAGACCTCTTCTCTTGTCCACGTGAAGTCAAACTATCATTTCTCTGTGTCTACTATTCAGTGTAATCATTCACTCTGATCAGTGGTGTTTCATGGCTCACCCGGCCATACACGAACCCTGGCAGAGGGTTTGTGTATAAACAAGTAATCCCAGCCCTGGAGATTCTGATTTAGAGGGGGAAAAGCACACACATAGCCGTTATGACTCCATGACTCCTTTCCAAGTGTGACCTGATCAGGATAGTCAAGATATCCACAGCCTTGCCTACACCATACTAACCTGCTGCTGCTTTCCAGAGTGCCCAGTTTCAAACCCTGTTAAACTAGTCCAATTCTACACTTCAAAAACTAAGAACCTCCAGGTTTTCCTCTGTGAAACTTTGGTGACAGGGACTAGGTACTTGTACCTATGTGAATTCACAAGCATTCCCACCAATCCTCCCCAACCCCCTTTTTCAAGAGAGGGTTTTTCTGTGTAGCCCTGGCTGTCTTGGACTCAAGAGGTCCACCTGCCTCTGGCCTCTGCCTGAGACCTGGGATTAAAGGCACATGTGACCACCACCTGGCTCCATCCAAGCCCTTCTGACAGGAAAACAAAGAACTCAAATGGCCTGTGAGACTCAGACAACACGGGAGAGCAGACCTTGGGATGAGTGTCTTTGAGACAGGACAGTACATATGTGTCTGCAGATACTGACTGCAAGAACTTCCTCTAATTATTTGAAGTAGGGACTGTTTGAATGCAACTGCCTTTGCTCTAGGACCCTGAGGACAGGTGAGCCAGCTTCTGGGCCAAGGACTTCAAGGCAGAAACTCAGTAGGAACTGTGTTTATAGCCCAAGCGGAACACAAAATACCACACCCATGATTCAATCAGCTTAGCTGGTTCTATTCTGATGCACATATTTCAAGCAAAATATTGCATCAGAGAAACTGGCTTTCTATGGCAAAATATTTATAAATGGACCTGTGTGTGCATGCACACCCTTCCAAGTCTCTTACGGCTCAGATGAGACCCAGCAATTTTGGTCATAATTTTCACCATTTTCCAATGATAATAGAACTAATAAAGGAATTTGGATATAATTACACATTCTTTTGTTAAAATTTCAAGACTTCTCAGTTTTCAGTTTGCACAGAACTGATGCCAAATACCCTTATCCTCTTGCATCTTAATGGATGCTTCTGTTCCACCAACAGTCAACAAAGTTGCAATGTAAAATCTTACATAATCGCTCCAAGTAATCACCAGGAAGGACAAACTGTGGACTCCTCTTACTTCCCTAAGATGAGGCTCTAGAGTAGGCCCTGGTAACCCCAGTCCATCACTGAACACTGTGTCTCAGCCTCCCCCACTCACCACCAAATACAACAGGTAGAGAACCAAGTCTACCAAGGAAGCCAAGTAGCAACTTCTCGGCTCGGTGAGATGCCAAACCCCTCCTATATAGACATAATTCATTCCGTTAGAATGGAAGCTTCAAGAAGGATGAGGTCAAGGTAAATCCAGGGAATCTAACACCTACACAATCAAATTAGCTTGATAAGAGTTACTGACCATGGGGCAATTTTAGGGGTATGGAAAGCTGAGTATTTTTTCTAATCGTGAACTAACACTTTAAAAAGTCTGGAACTAAGGGGGTTTAGCTCAGTGACAGAGCAAGGCCCTGAGTTCAGTCCTCAGCCAGGGTTAAGACTGGAATTTTATCCTTTTGTTTGAGACATCAGATAAGAACTTACTAAAGGTACTCAATCTAATCTACCCTCCCTTAGGTTTGTTATGGCAGGGTTTTTGGTTTTTTGGCAAGGTCTTAGGTAGCCCAAGTTGGCTCTACATTCTCTGAGGATGACCTTGAATTCAGAATCTCCTGGCCTCACCTCTCAAGTACTAGAATAACAGTATATGCCACTACATGGGGCAAGAGCTCTGGAGCCACTGATGACACTTTTGTGTCCCCCACACCCTCCTCTCCTTATGATTGCTGGCTGGAGTTGGGATTTAAGACGGAACATGAATCTTAGATTGGTAACACTGAATAAGGCTGACTGATGCATTCCTATTCTGCTTACTAGCTTCGGAAAGGACAGGGAACATGAACTGTATACCCTGGTTTAAAAGTGTGAGCACTGTCTAGTTTCTGCTTGGACTTATTTTAGGCTTATGACCTTTTGTGAGTTCTAGGAACCAAGAAAGCCACAAGTATTTTATATCTACTTTGATACTGTTTGTTTTTTTATAATGTGTGTGTGTGGGAAGGAGACCTATATTGTCTTGGTTCCTTTTCTATTACCATGAAGAGAAACCATGACCAAGTCAAGTTATCAAAGCAAGCACTGGGGAGAGGAACATTGTTGAAACACAATTTCTCTCTGCAGCCCTGGCTGTCCTGTAATTTACTTTGTAGACCAAGCTAGCTTCAAACTCTAAGACATTTCACCTGCCTCTGCCTCCCAAGTGCTGGGATTAAAAGCGTCTCGGCCATCACCACCACCTGGCAAATATAATCAGCATTATAATCAGAAGCTTGCTTCCTGTTTCAGATTGTGGGTCTATGACTATTATGGTGAGGGGCATGGCAGCAAGGAGCCAAGCAAGGCACAGCACTAGAGCAGTAGCCGAGACTGGACCGGACATGGGCTTCTGAAATCTCAAGGCCAACCATCAGTGACACTCCGCCAACAATTTCACCAAGGGACTAGACATTCAAATGTATAAACCATACTGGGTAGTCCTGGTTTATGGTAATGCCCATAGGAGGCTGGCCAGCCTGATCTATACAAGTCCCAGGACAGCCAAGGCTATGTAGAGACCTTGTCTCAACAGAAACAAACAACAACAACAACACACACACACACACAAAATATGCAAAATATGCGTCTATGGGGCCATCATCATTCAAAACACCATAGATATAAAACTTCATTGACACAGAAGGGCATACCAACCTAAATATCAAATTGTGGTACAATTTTGCCCCTGACTATTTATAAACATCTTAAAACAAAAGTATGTATGATCAAGTAAACCGTATGGACTATCAAATTCTATTTTCCAGCTGGCTATCATGGCAATTTTAAATCTGAGCACAGGGGAAGCACAGACAGGAAAACCACTGCAGGTGAGTCCCCGGCCACCCAAGGCTAGATACATGGTGAGACCAGGACTCAACCACCCCCCCCAAAAAAAAAACCAAACCAAACCAAAAAAAAACAAGCCAAAATGGACATAGTATTGACTTTCCACAGTACTTAACCTTATGTACCAAGTCACCACAGATAACTTTACAATTTTGGGGGGTGGGAGGGGTGGGCACGAGGGGGTTAAGCCTAAGGCTTCCCACACTGGAGGCAAGCATTCTACCATCTAGCTCTCCTCAGTCCTCACATCGCGTCTTCATTTTCCACATCCACATCCACTGTTCTTGCTGGAAGTCCCAGTCCAAGCTATCAATATGCACTCTTCATTCACCATCTACAGTACTGTTTTGCTTTGTTTCTGAGTCAGTTGGCGGCCTAAACTCTGTACATAGCCAGCCTGACCTTGAACTTTCTAACCCCTTGCCACTGCCTCTCTTGCCCTGGGATCACAAGAATGAACCACCATTTCTAGATTATCTTCTCTGTGCTCCGTGTGACCTGTACCTGTGCTGACATACGACCCAGCAAGCATCAGTGAACATTTGTTGTTTTGTTCATATAACTGATTTGGTGAGACTGAATCCAAGCCCCAAACAGCACCACTGGGCTTGCTTCAGCCGGGTATGCCCTCCCAAAGATCCATTTGGTGTTGGAGAAGCACCCAGGTGTGCCTGGTGGCGGTGACAGCTGCTAATCACAGAAGACTTACTGGAGGAACCTGCCTTGTCATCTGGTACAAAATACACCAAAACGTGGTAAAACCTATAGTTCCTTTACGTCTTATTGAGTGTCCTCTAAATTTTCAAATTTACATTAAAAAGCCCATCTGTACTAAGCCAGAGACAGAAGTGGGGACGGCATTCTCTAACCAAGAGCGCTCTGCTACAGGCGTTCTTTCCAAAAAGCCAACATAATGCACTCAGCTGCAAACTTACTGTTTCCACTGTAGGCTAGAACAAACCATGTCATTTTGAGGTTGCTCGGAACTGCCGGTTTACCACTTAAACCAATTTTTGTTCTCACTTTACTGGGGTGGGGTGGGGTCCTCACCTTTCATGTAGGGTTTGGCCAATCCTTCTCCAACGGATGGAGGCATCCTCACAAACTCACCGGGCTTGAACAAATCTTGATGCTCAGCCTGGCTATCTCTTCTTCCCGTGGCTTCCTCATCTTTGCCCTTCCACCCTGAGCCTGGAGCACCATCACAGTATATGTGGTATTACTGTGTTTCCTGCACCACCGTTGACACCCATGTCTACTTAACGTATTTCACTGCTACGGAGGACACCACCTTCACTGCTTCCCACAGACTGTGTCTCCTTGCCCTCACAGCTCTGTTAGGCAGTTAGTATTCCTCAGACAGGAAAGCTGAGGCCCATAGTGGTCCAAGTCATGGAGGTCCTGGGCGGGACCTCAGGTCGTCCGGATGAGCGTCTTTACAGCACCCCATGCTCCACTGATCCCACACTGGCCTCAGGGGAGCACAGGGCAAGCTCACTGATGATGCTCTGACAGTGAGGGCCTGGAAAGCCAGGCACCTGAGACGCCGGTGGCTACATGGAAACGTGACTTCCAGTACTGTGCGATGAACAGTGCTGCCACCACACAAGACCAAGCTAGAACAAGCCAGAAAAAAGGCAAAGCCGGTTCTTTTGTCCTCAGGTGTCTTCCACAGACTTGCATACGGAGTGCAGAAACAACAAAAACAATCAGGTACTGAGCAGCCAGGGGAGGTCTTCACCTCTCTGCAGTGACAGAAGTATACAGAAATCTCACAGTTCCAAGACTGTCCCCAAACACGGGGATTGATTGATTATTGGTGGCAAAATGCCGAAGGCACAAGCCGACTTTTCGGTTATTCTGGTTTAATATTCGCTTTATAATTCGTAAAACCAGATCCATGTGTTTGTCTGTAAATGTATCTATATATCTAGACCAAGTCTCACTCTGTAGCGTAGCCTGGCCCAGAACTCACTTGGTCGACCAGGGTAGCCACGAATTCGCAATCTTTCTGCCTCATCCTACAGAGTGCTGGGATTACAGAGTGCGCCACCGCTACCAGCTAAGGCTAGCCTGAAACCACCATCCCATTGCACAGGAGGAGAAACCGAGGCAACTGGCTGGCTACACGGCGGCAATCCTAGTCTCTGCGGTCACCGACTCCATCCGTGACATCCAGTCTAAGCGGCCAAGAAGTGGGTAAGCTGGAGGAGGCGGGCCCCCTACTTCACTTTCCGGCGGGCCGGGCCGGGCTGGAACTGCGAGCCCCGGGCGAGCCCCGCGGCGGTCCACCTGCGGGTGCGGGCGGGGTGGGGGGGCACACTCACCTCTCGACGCCGGAGCCACAGCGCCTGCGAGGTCCGCGGGGCCGCGACTGCCGGCGCCAGCCGCGAGCCGGCCGTCGGCCGCCCACTTCCGCCGAGCGCCCTCGTGAGCTCGCGGTTGGCTCCGCGCGAGGGCGCCCGGCGGGGCCGCGGGGTCTCCAGGCGCGTGCGGCCGGGGCCGCCACGTGCGGGGTCGCTCGGGCCCGCGCGCGCGCGCGGAGGTCGGGACTGCGCAGGCGTGAGCGCGCGCGGGCGGGCGGGCGGGAGGCGCGGAGCCGCTCGCCGAGGCCCCTCCCCCGCGTCCCCTCCCCCTCCCTCCTCCCCCCGCGCCCCGCCCGCACTCACTGAGCATCCCGGGCGGCTCCCGCTGCCCCGCCGCCGCCCCGGCACCGGCCGCTTCCGTCTCGGCTGCCTGCCGTGGGAGGGAGCTCGTGCCGAGGCCGGCTAGCCGGGTCCCCGCGCCGGACGTCTCGCCGCGCCCGCGGCTCTCGGTGGCCGCCCCATGACGACGGAGCGGGCGCGCCGGGCTAGGCCGCGGACGCGCGACGCCGCGGCCGGGGCGCGCTCGGCGCTCCGCTAGCGCTGCCTGCGCGACGCCCCACCCCGCCCCGCCCCGAGCCGTTGGCGTCGACGTCTGCCGGAAGCGCCTCCCCCGCGTGGAGCCGGTGGCTGCGGAGTTGCCGGGTGGGCGCCGGCGCGGCGGGTTTGGAGTTTGGCGGATCCCGAGCCCGCCCCGACCGGAGGGAAGCCCTCTGGAGAGACGGGAGCTGAGGGGGCTGCCCCGGCCTGGGTCATGTTTCCTGAGGGAAGCCTGACTGAGAAGAGAGCGCCGGCCTGGAGGCGCTCCTCCACCTGAGAGCACCCCGATCTGAGGAAGACCCGCTTTAGAGAGAGCTCCGTGCGCTAGCAAGAGCCCGGATCCGAGGGAACCCTCAGCACGCAGTCTCCGGAGCGCACCTTCTCCTCCGCTGACAGCAGTATGGTGTTTTTTTTCTGAGCTGATTTGTTTACCTTAATGAAAAAAGGTTTATGATTTTTTTTTTAAAGACACTCAGAAGTCTTGGGTTTCACAGCAGTTGTGGGTTGTTAATGTATATGCCTTCTCTTTGTTGTGTATGATTTTTATTGTATTTTCGGTTCTTTAAACATTGTGTTTTGTAGTATTTGTGTGTGAGAAGTTACTGTTATAGTAGAAATAACGGCATTTCTATTGCCTGACTTTTTCCTTCCTTCCTTTTTTTTTTTTTTTTTTTTTTTTTTTCTTTTCTTGTTTGACATGCATGCGGGAGCCCCGGGGAGGATAGAAGATGCAGATCCCCTGGAAATTGAGTTGTGAGCTGCCATGTGGTGCCAGGAACTGAACTCGGGTTCTCTTCAGGAGTAACATGCGCTCTTAACTACTGAGCTGTTTCCTCAGCCACAACACCTAATGTCTTCTTCCCCTCAAGAAACATTACTTCAAGTACTGCATTGCTTGCTTATTTGCTTATTTAATAATGCTAATCCTGATACACAGCACATTTTAGAAGCTATGTGCTAAATATCCTCAGTCTTAAATCATGAATGGTGACTGTCATTCTGTGAGTAATTTACACACTTGATTTTTGCCTTTTTGAATTCCCATATTCTATAAGTGTGTGACGTTTAATTACAGCAGTATTTATAATCTATCGTCTGCCTGCTTTTGCTGAAATACAGTTTCAAATTAACTATATATTTGAGACAGCATCTCACTGTGTTCTTGGCTGGCCTCAAACTTCCAGAGATCTGCCTGTCTCTCCTTCCCGGTTGTACCCAATAATGTATATATATTAGTGAGGGATTGGAGAGGTGGTTCAACAGTGAAGAACACTGGCTGCTCTTCCAGAGGACCTGGGTTTGATTCCCAGCATTTACATGGCAGCTGGCTCACAACTATCTGTACTCCAGTCTGAAAGGATCTGATGTTGCCTTCTTGCCTTCTTAGGCTCCTGTGTGCATACACTCACGCATATACACATATTTTTTTCTTTTCAAAGATAGTGTTCATTTTCTAATGCCTATTTGGTTAGGTCTTATAATACCGTTTCCCCTTCTTTTTAATTGTAGAAGACGTGTGGCAATGGCTGCGATTTATTCTGGCGTTTCCTTTAAACTTAAAAGCAAGACGACTTCTTGGGAAGATAAACTAAAACTAGCTCATTTTGCTTGGATTTCCCATCAGTGCTTTCTACCAAATAAAGAACAAGTGAGTTTAATGTAAAACTTACATTTTTATGATCTAAAATAATTACATGTTCAACTTGGATGTTGACATTTAAAAGATTAGAAAGTGAGTTGGGAAGGAAACTTCATTGGACATTAAATATCAGTTAAAAAGTAATGAGATCTTTCAGCTTGCTCGACTGAAGGTTGGGAAGTAGGGAAAGTTAGTCTTTGTATGAGGCAAAGCGAAAAATAGATAGGTACCAAGTATAAAGATGTTTTTGGGTGTCTCTGTGTAGCCCTGGCTACCCTGGACTATCTTTGTAGAACAGGCTGGCCTGGAACTCTCGGAGATCCCCTGTCTCTGCTTCCTGAGTGCTGGGATTAAGGTGCCACCGACCCCGGCTGTTAATATTTCTTAAGCTTACGTGGCTCAAAAGAAGATAATGCAACTATAGTAGAATGACAAGGTCATGGAGTTAGTTTGGCTGCACCCCGATGCTGCTTTAAAGGGGGCATCCCAACATGTATTAGATGGCATTATACTTGTTAGAGTCGTGACGCGGTGGAGTTTGCAGAACAGTGGAATTTCTACCAGTGTACACATTTGAGTCACGTTGGCAGCTTAGTAGTTCCCTGATAAGCATTGCACACCTGAGACAAAGGGTAATTGTGGCAGGCTTGATCAAGACCCCAGCTGTCTTTATCCATTATCCTTTTAGCGTCAGCCACTCTTCATACATTCTCACAGTTCTGGGACTACAGCCGAGGGCTTGGGCAGATAAGTGAAACTCAGTGTCACAGTATTTGCAGGCATGCCTGAAGCCCCAGGCTCCATTGTAACCATCATCCAACACACACAAACAGCTTTGAGGACTGAGGCCTCACTTTTTCTCAGTGTTTTGTGCTTGAGAAGACACAGTGCAATAATGGAAACTGTGTGTGTTCAAGCCTTTCTCCTGAAGCCCTTGTGCATCAGTTTGTCTTATGTCTCCTGAATGAGGTGGATTTAGAAGTTATACATACTACCTGTGTCTTGGGAAAGTCAGTGCACACGTCCCGGTGTTCTGACTCATTCTTTTTTTTCTTTAGATATCCCTCACTGTCATTTGATTTGCATGTGGGGTCCCTGCTGTGGTCATGTGGACATTCCTCATGTTTCTTTTAGAAAAGCCACTGAATAATGTTAATTTCACTGAAACTTCTTATTGACTCCAGATGAAGATATCATTGTTTTTCCTTTTTTATTCCTTAATAAACATTTTAAGATTTCAAAACATATTATGTAACATTAGCACAAGTGAGGACTTTAAAATAATGCTTTCACCATACATCCCATGCTGCCATTGAATCGAGATCTTTTGGCCCCTGCTTCCCAAGTACTGATATGACAGTATGTGTAATTGTATCCAGCCTGTTTGCTTCAAATAGCATTTTGATATGTTGTCCAGTCTCATCGGAACTTGTAGACTGAAGTGCTCCTCCTGTTTGAGCCACAGTGGTAGCTGACACTACAGACATGTCTTAACAGAAAGTTGTTTTTCTTGCAATAGAATTTGGTTATTGCTGGATGTTCCTATAATGTTGAAAATCTTTCTCTCATGTAAGAAGTTCATTTTCATAGTATGTTTTCTACAAATCCAGGTTTTACTTGATTGGGCAAGACAGTCGTTGGTTGCATTTTATAAGAAAAAACTCGAACTGCAGGAAGATATTGTTGAAAGGCTCTGGGTCTATGTAGATAATATTCTACATAGCAGGAAACTGCAGAATCTCTTTAAGAATGGAAAGACTGTAAATCTTCAGGTTTCCCTTGTCAAGGTAAATAATGATTATGTTATGTGCATCTTTGTTAATTTCTTGTTCCTGCTTAAACTTGTTTCAGAACCAATTGTGTGAATGTATGGGAAATTCCAGGTTAGGGGAGGAAGGAGAAGGAAATAGTCATAGTATCAAAAAAAAGTTTATTTTTTTAAACAGACTCTTTCTTTGTAGCCCTGGCTGTCCTGAATTTTCTACATAGACAAGGCTGGCCTTGAACTCACCAAAATCTGTTGCCTGTAACTCCTGAGTGCTGGGATTAAAATCAGTGCCTGGCCTTTGAAAAATTTGTGTACCATCAGAGCCTAGCTTTATTACATTTTAACTGGAAAAAGTATCTACCATATTATAACTACACTGACACACACATATACGTAGACACTTCTGGACAGGAATTATCTCAAAATTTTTTGACTAAAATCACAAAAGTCTGAACTTCATTGTTAAAACAGTATTTACAGATGCTGTAATAATAGGTATTCTATTAAAACCTGTACAAATAAGCATTTAGTACATGACAGGCTTAGAGGGCATAAGAATATAACCATCAAATGAACAGTAAGTGGCAGCATTGGGATTTGAACCCGATGTGCCTGGTTGCAGAGCTGTTCAGCCAGAGCCTCACAAAATGCAATGGAATAAAACAGAAAAAGAAAGTAGATAAACTGCCAGTAGTTCTTAAGACAGCGCCCTTTATTGTGATACTTAAATAAATGGGGTCATTCTGAATCATCCTTCAAGGCTAGACTGGAAGATCGAATGGCTCTGTATTTAAGAAATGATGTTTAAAACTTTTAAAATAAATGTGTTTTTATAGTTATATAAAATATTACTGAAGGACACATATACAGCCTGAACAAAT
This sequence comes from Rhombomys opimus, assembly GCA_010120015.1. Classification (NCBI taxonomy): domain Eukaryota; kingdom Metazoa; phylum Chordata; class Mammalia; order Rodentia; family Muridae; genus Rhombomys; species Rhombomys opimus. The sequence continues at coordinate 361,213 of REGO01000129.1, forward strand.
TGTGCTTTGGGGTCTTAAGTGTGGAAAACATTTTTTTATTGATCATCAATATAATATGTGGAGGCCACTGGTGATGTGTTGACATCTTAGGATTCTGCACATTTGCTGCTACTGTTAAAAAAAATCAGCCAGTACTTACTTGAGGGGAAATTACGATTGTTTCATGTGGTTGTTAATAGCTCAGCACCTCAGACAGCTTTGATCTTAGATGTTTAAGACAGAGAGCAAGTCACTGGCCTAACAATACATTTTGGGACCTGTCTGCTTTGGAATTTGAACTTGGAATTTTGAAAGCTGAAAACAGTGTTTGTGCTATATGATATATCATAGGTGGGCATCCAATTAGCTATGCAACTGAGGGATGTCCTTGAACTTCTGATCTTGTTGCCTGTACCTTTTGAATACTGAGAGTATAGGTATGCACTGCCTCGCTCAGCTAATGTAGTGCTGGCGATTGAATGTAAGGCTGCATGCATGCTAGGCAAGTTCTCTTCCAGTGGAGTGATCTGTAGCCCTGCTTTGGTGTTGTTAATAGGAAAATTTTGACTATGAATGTGTGTACACACCCACAAACATGTATACTACACACGTGTATATGTATACATACATACATACATACATACACATACACACACAGGGTCATGACTCAAGTGCTACCTGAGAGCTGAGATAAGTTAAAGATTTTCGGTTTAAACCTTTTCTTCATCCTGGGTTGCCTCATCCAGCCTTAATTTGAGGGTTTGTGCCTAGTCTTTATTGTATCTTGTTATGCCATGCACTTTTCTAACGGGAAACTGGGGGAGCAGTGGATCTGGGGTAAAGGGGAGGTGGGGTTTGGGTGGGAATTGGGAGAGTGGAGGGAGAAGAGGCTATAGTTGGAGTGTGTTGTGTGAGAGAAGAATATAAAAAGAAAAAAAAAATGACTACTGACTTTTAAGCTTTGCAAAGCCCAGCCTTTTGGAACTGGATGGTACATTTACAAAGGCAAGAACTGATACTGACAGGAGATGGAAGCGTGAAGAGACGCTTTGTCTTTATCGCTGCATTAAGTAAGTGTCAGCTTCATGTTAGGTAGAAAAATCTGGTGTTTCTCATCAAAATGTGAGAGAGGAGTGACTGATTCTTTCATATTTTCTGAGTAGGTATGGCTTCAAGGTAGTCATGAGCTTTCTTTCTTAATACACAGATCATAAATGAGAGAATAGCAGAGTTCTCACTTTCAGGATCCCAGAAGAATATCTGCACCATCCTGAGTTGCTGCCAGGGCATCCTTTCAGCACCTGCCCTTGCTGTCATCTATACAGCCAAACCAGAGCTGATTGTGGCCTTGCTGAGCCATCTCTGCTGGTCATCCTGCAGACAGCCAGAAGGAACCATGACAGCCAAGCTCTTTGAGGTCATTCATCTGGCTCTTGACCATTACCTCAGACTTCAGCAACAACAAGCTAACCCTAGGCGTGTCTTTGGGGACATGACCAGCCACCTCCTCCAGCCCTTTCTAGTCCTGAGACACTTGCTTTTTGAAGGCACCTGGACGCAGCCTGGTCAGGGACAGCTACGGCAAGTACTAAGCCGAGATATCAGGAGTAAGATTGATGCTGTTCTTCAAGGCGGTGTTTTTCGACATGATCTGCTCTCGTCCTATAAAGAGGAGCTCTTGGGGCACCAAGGGGACATAAAGATAGGAGTTCTGAAGAGTCTTCTCACTCCAATGGAGACTGTGATTACAAGACTGGTAGAGCCTGGTTATGTCAAGTCAGACCTCCATGCGTCGGTTGTGGCCAGCTCAGTGTCCTTGCTGTACAGACTCTTTCTGGACTCATACCTTAAGGAAGAAAACCAGTTTCTCTGTTTTCAGGCTCTCCCCAGATTGTTTGATTGTTTGCAAATTTCACGCCTGCAAGCAGGGCAGATGGAAGCCCTGTCCTTAGCAGACTGGACCACAGAGCTTCTGGCCATAGAGCAACTGCTAAACTCAGCAGCCACCAACAACATCTACAATGTGGCTGCTGACAGGATCCGGCATGGGGAGACACAGTTCCACTTTTACCGACGTGTGGCCGAGCTGCTGATCAACCATTCACAAGCACCTGTGCCTGCTTGGTTTCGCTGCCTCAAGATTTTGATGTCTCTGAATCATTTGATTTTAGAGCCAGAACTGGATGACCTGTTGTCTTCAGCTTGGATTGATGCAGAAGTAACAGAATTTCGAGCCAAAAAAGCCCAGGAGGTGCTCATCAACACTGTCTTTCAGACATATGCCAAGCTTCGACAGGTGCCACGGCTGTTTGAGGAGGTCTTGGGGGTGATTTGCCGTCCAGCTGCTGAGGCACTGCGGCAGCCTTTGCTTGCTTCGGGCCCCTCTACGGCTCTCTGCACATGCCTCTTGGAGCTGCCACTGAGTCAGATTCTGGATGCATGGTCCCTTGTCCTAGAGAAGTTCCAGTCTTTAGTCATGCCCTATGTACATAGTGATACTGACATGGCTTCCAAGGCTCTGTCCCTGAGCTCTCTGCTGCACTGCGTAATGTTCAACATGCAGACTCTGGACAATAACATGCCTTTGCCCATCATCAGGCGGACACAGTGCATAATGGAGAAGACGCTGAAAGAGCTGGTGACGCCCCTTTTGGGCCTTCTGGACCTCTGGAGCCCAGAGCCTGAGCTGTGGCAGCAGAAGGTGAGTGACTCTGCACTCTTACTGTCTTATACCTGGGCTCAGGTGGACACTACCCTCAGTTTGCACTGCAGCCAGTATTGCTCTCTGGCTGGGCCCTTAGCTAGGGCTGCTCCGGATATCTCAAGCCTCCCTTTGTTGCTACCAGGTGTGGAAACACAGCTTTGGAAGAAGGTGGAAAAGTGTATTGCCCAGTCCAGGTCTCTCAGTAGGTACTGCTTAGAACAGCTGTACCTTCAGAAGGTGAAAAGGACTTTAATGCAGACTAATTCCCAGTCCAAAGAAGCCCTTCAAACCTTGAGGTATGACACTGCCTACGTTCTCGATTCTAGCAGAGACTGTTTCAGTCAAAAGTCAATAGCTGCTTGGGATAGACAGGTGTCTACTGTGAATGAGTCCACATATCCTGTAGCACACTGGCATTTGATTGTATCAAACCTCGCAGTTTTAATACCCTACCTTTGTTTGGATGATGTGAGATATGTGGCCACTGTCCTATTCAGAACGTTACCAGCAAGCAAAGCCCAGGAAAGCATGGCACACAGTGAGCCATATGTCACGCTTGAGAAAGTGTCCACAGCCCTCCTTCACAGCCCTCTCTTTCCGGAGATGCAGTCCCTCTATTCTGCCTTCCTGACATGTGTCATTGAGAAGTGTTCTAGCATTCTGTGCTCTGGTCCTCACAATGACCTACGTCTCCTTAGTCAGCAGCTCCCCTGGCTTTTCAAAAAGGACTACCACACAGTTGTGGCTCATTGGGAAACCAAACTGGCAAAAGTTGGATCTGAAGGTGTAGAGCCGAGAGGAGAAATTGCCCACAGTTTCCTATCCATGGTCAAGAGTGGGTTTCCTATCAAGTTGGATGAAGAGCAGCTGGAAGGCCTCCTGCATCTCTTGGACGTCATCTCCACACTCCGCCTGGACAGTCTCTTGCCACCTTACCACGTGCATTTTTTTTTCCTGCTATTCTCCATGGCTGTCTCCACAGTAGGGCATTGCTCTTGTCCACTAGCTCTCCAGTTCTTGGTGGCATGCTACCAGCTCCTCAGTGGTCTGCAGAGGGGAAGGAATGGCCGCTCTGTGTTCAGGGTCATGTATATTAGTGACATCTTTGAGGTTGTGCTGACCTCACTGCTGCAAGTGAGTACTGAGTTTCAAGTTAGGGAGGATGACCCTGCTTGGCTGCAGCTTCTTCATGTGTCAGGGCTGTTCTTAGAACAGCTAATGCAAATGCTTATTCAAGTAAAGCTGAGCTTGGTGCTCAATTTTGGAAAAATCACTGCCTTCCTCTCAAGGTATAGTAAGGGAGCTTCCAGCAAAGAATTGAAAATCCAGAACCTTCAGGGCAGGCAACTGCTTCTGGTAGCTCTAACCAAGTTGTGTCAAAGTTTGGAGCCTTGTGTTAAGGAGCGGAGGCAGCTGCTGGAGGCACCGGGAGCACTACCTGAGCTGCTGCAGCAGGCCATGATGCAGATGGGTGCCATGCTGCAGCTCTGCTTAGTGCCTGGGACCACAGGCCACCGCCTGCCTTCAGTCCTCCTCTCTGCTGTTCCCACACTTTTAGAAGTAGACCTGAGCCAACACCTCAGGGAAGGAGAGCCCCAAATTGCCCATGTGGTGGATACAGACGAGACACGGCTTTCTCACGTGACCCTTTACCAGGATGTCTACGCTCAGTTGCTGGAGGAGTTGCCATCCCTGTCGAGGAACGCTCAGTCTTTCCAGGCAGCCTTGCAATTTCTAACCCTGTTCCTTTCGGCCCCAGAGCTCCATTCCAAGGAGAGTTCTGTTTTTGATTCCATCTTTTATTCTGTGCGGAAAGTTCTTACAGGTAAGGTGGCTGTTTGTTTGTTCTTAAATTTATTTATGTGTATGGATGTTTTGCCTGCATGTATGTCTGACCCTGTATATGCCTGGTGCCCTTGAGCCAGAGAATGGAGTCGGATCCCCTGGAATTGTAGTTACTGGTGGTTGTGAGCTGCTGTGTGGGTGCTGGGAAATCAGACCTGGGGCCTCTGGACTGTAGGCTTCGGTTTTTCAAACACCTACTTTATTTAAAGTTCTTAAACGCCTTTATGACCCTTCCAACCTCCCTCCCAACACTCCTTCCACCCAACCCTTCTCCCTTAGACAGGAGATTAGTAGGGAAAGGGGCTGTAGACCTCTTTTATGTACTTCCTGCTGATAAGGGTCAATTGGTTTCGGGATTACCGGGGTACCAGCAGTCTCGTCAGACAGCAGCAGCAGCAGCAGCAGCAGCAGCAGCAGAAGCGGCAAAACTCCGCCAAAGCAGCATAGCATTTCTCTGCAAAGACCAGCAAAGGATCCAAACCATCGCAAAGCGGAACAATGCAAAAGCAATGCCTCACTATCTATAGGCTTCTATTTATCCCTTCTCAGAATCCATACAAGGGTGTTTTTCCAGTTCACAAAACCACACCTCTCCCATGAGGTAATTTTTGCCTCACAAACAACCACACTCCTTTTCACAGGGCCTGTTTTCCGCAGGGGCGGACGGGGGTGGAGGTGGGGGACATTCCTGCATCCCACACTTGGGACTGAAACAAAAAACATATTCTTATGACACAATTGAGTTTCCAAAGAAACCAGAAACTTCTACCTCACTAGACATGCAGCCGGTGTTCTTAACCACTGAGGCATCTCCCTAGCCCCATAAAGGTGTTTCTTTCTGGGCTGATTCTGAGCTGCAGAGGCTTACGGCACTGGGAGTCCATGGACAAGTTACCATGCTTCATGCCTCATCTCCTCAGCATATCCTACTGCTGTGTACCACCGCAAGTGGCTGGGCCTCACCTCTTGAACAGGCTGATACCTGGCAGCTTGAGAAAGTGCCACGTGAAGGAAAGCTTGCCCCCAGACATGCATCTGGGATGTCATTTCCTCTTTCTGTGTTGGCACATGTACGCAGTCACCTTCCAGTGTTCCCTTCCCTGTGCACAATGTACCTGTCTAGGCGGCTCAGGCCCTTGCATACTTTAGGCATTATTTTGTGTACATTTATACTTTGTTGGTTTGAGGCAGGGTCTTACTATGTTATGGCTGGCCTGGAACTCATTATGCAGACCTGGCTCATCTCAAATTCCACACCTAGAAATTTTTTTTTTTCTTTTTTCTTCTGAGACAGGGTTTCTCTGTATGGCCTTGGTGTTCTGGACTTGCTTTGTAGATCAGCCTAGCAGATTTTTTTTTTTAAATTGTATATATGTGTGTGTTTGTACACATGTGAATGAAGGTACCTGTAGAGTCCAGAAGAGGGTTGCTGGATTCTCTGGAGCTGGAGTTACACATTTGTAAGCTGCCCAGCATGGATGCTGGAACTTAGTTTGGGTCTTCTGTGTGAACCTTATGTGCCCTTAACCACTGAGCCATCTCTCCAACCTTCATTCCTGGTTTTGAGTTCTTGGTTTTGGCCTTTAATTTGCTCTCATCACAGATGACTTATAAGGATCATCTTACCTGGAAGAAACTCCTCTGTATCAAGTCTATAGAGCTGTAGATTAACTTTTTAAAAAAATTTTAATTTTTTATTTTTATTAATTACAGTTTGTTCACTTTGTATCCACCTGTAGCTCCCAGATTAACTTTTAAAATTATATAAATCAATCTTTAGCACCCCATTCAGTGTGGTCAATAACTTGTGTGTATAGTAAAGTAGACTCAATTGGTGTCATCAGTGTTAATGAGGGATCACCCTTCGAGGCCAGCTGAAACCTCAGACACAGAGCAGTGAGAGAGCAGGCATCTTCCGGGACAAAACTGAAGTCATATAGACCAAAGCGTTAGGGATTCTTATGTAGCCATTGAAATAGTTGTGAAGATTATTTAGAAACATTTAAAAATATTAATGTTAAACAAACATACAGTATAAAATTATTCTTTCTGGCAGGGCATGGTGGTGCATGCCTTTAATCCCATCACTCTAGAGGCAGAAGCAGGAATTCTCCAAGTCTGCATTGCAATTGCAGCCAAGGGGACATAGTGAGACCTTGTCTCAAAATCCAAACATAAATAAAATAAAATCACAAAACATATGTTAGTTACTCCCCAAAGCAGATGACCAGGCCTGATGACTTCTGTCTAGTCAGAACATATCACAGGGGGCAGAGGAATCTGTTTTGGGGGTTGGTGGGGGCTAGAGCAGGAATTAGGTGGTCTTTTGAAGTAGGGGCCAAGAGTACACGCTGAATAGACAGTGTGTTGAGTGGATTCCCACAGAGAAGCTCCAACAGGGGGGGCCTTCAGGAAGTGAAGCCACCTGGTCTGCCTGGGCTGCTACCAGATGGGGGTGTGTGGACTGAACAGTGCTGTTGCTGTCTCCCTGTCAATGAGCTTTCTGTCTCGGATTCAAGTGTGGGTGAACTGAAATCCTGGCTGTGAAGCTCTATCTTTTTCTGTTTAATAACTCAGGGACTGGTGCTTCCCTTATACTGGGAAATAACATCAAGTTTTTTGTTAAAACTTGTGACAGCATTCCAGGTGAGTGTCTTAGGATGGCAGCTGGTGTCTGAAGTGTGGCTGCTGTCAGTGTGTTAACCTGAACTTCTGCATCCCCTTCCCTACCTCTGCTGAGATGAGGCAGTTCTAAACCTCACTCTTATATCTCTGGACCTGTGGTAGCTCAGACTGCTGGGACAGAGCCTCAGATACAGTGAGTACAGCCTGTTCACACATCTGAACCATCAGAATGTCTAACGATGTGCTGGAGTAGTGAGCAATCTGGAGGACCTACCAAGTAAGGTGAGGCCCAAGGCACTGGGGAAGAAAGGGAATCTGAAGTTTGCTTTGAAGAACTGAGAGATAGCAACACAACAACTTGTGGAGGTACCCCTGCCCTCCAGTGGCGCTAAGGGGGTATTTCGTAAACAGCTTTTGTGAAGAATGCTTTCAGGCAATAGATTACCTTAGTGAAACTGGGGAAGCCAGTGCTTTAGAGCTGGCCCTCTATGTAGAACTATCTCTGCTCTGGCTGATTTGGGCTTCATTAACAGACAGCAGCTATAGAGGTTGAAGAAGAGAGACTATGGGATACAAAAACCCAGCCTGAATGTGGGGCTGGGGCTAGAGGGTACATGTGAGCCAAGTGTAAGTGGCCATGAAGTCCAGCCAGGCAAGTGTGGTTAGTAAGTCCTCCTGGAGAGGCTCTTCTATAGGTTCTGTGTCCTTTTATTTGCCAGTGACAGGCATCTTTGCTGATGTGTTCATTTTACTGATAAGCAAATTGGGGCTGAAAGAGGCTACAAATCTTGGTCTTACAGGAAGGAGACATGGGCTTATCAGACCCCATCTCTGTCCTCCTGATTGTAAATTACACGGACTGAGAGATAGAAGGTGTTCCGCCAGTGCGTGGCAGTATAAAGCACATGGAAGGATGCACAGATCAGTGTTGAAGGCCCATGAATAGCCTGCCTTGGGCTTTATTGTACAAAGTGGACCGGAATATCCCGGAGGTTCCAGAAAACACCTTTTGGACCTAGTAGACAGTCCCAGGAATGTCAATATTCTTGTTAAATTTTCAACATTCCTGGGTGACCTGAACCAGCAGGCTGACCTGAACAGTAATTGGTGTTGAATGGGAAGACCAGGGATGAGAAATAAAGAAGACAGAAGCAATAGCTGGGACCAGGTCTTGAATAAGCTAATGACTTATGCCAAGCAAGCTTATTAAGTTCAGCATCACATATGTTATTTGTGTGGGTGGGGGTGCATGGCCAAGTTCAGAAGAGAGCCAAGTTAGATAGTGTTTTCAAAGAGAACATGGGATACCTGAGACACGGCTGCCTCAGGACTGATAACAGCCTGGGAGGAAGAGTTGGGTCCCCAGAAGCTGCAACTTTGACTTTTATGGTATTGGTTCCAGCTCTTTGCCAAGTCCATTCCTGGACAAGGATATAGAACGTATAGTTTACTTTGTCCTTTCATTAGGGCCATTAAGAAAGTCTAGGGTTAGTCTGGCTCCCCACATCTGGGTATTTAAAAGTAGCCCATTTCTTTGCCAATACTGACTGTATAAAGATAAAAGGTAACAGTCACATGTCTGCTGTGGTCCGGAGCTAATCTAAGCATATTGGCATTTTCTCTGTGCGTGCACTGAATATGGGTGCAGCTCTGGGTAGGAGAAGGGTACAATGAGCACCCATTCTGCTTTTTTCACCAGTACTTGGTCTTGTTCTTTTACACCCCTTAACTCGTGTTATTAATGGCTGCAAGGTGTCATATGGCCGTTTTGCAGTTCACTGTCACTCATCAGTCAAATCTTGACAGTTTTGGCTTCTTTTCCTGCAGGTCCAAGCATTCCCGCTCCAGTCACTCAGGATAGTGAGCCTCACATGGAAGCACTGCTTACCCAAATGTTTGAGGCTGGGACAACGGAGCATTTTGGGATGGTACTGCAGTCTGTTCTTCAGGGATTGGATGTCACTCAGGCGTGGAGGTCAGATCTGCAGGTGCATATCTTCTTTTCTATTATAGGCCTAGAGTGGTATTTGCTCCAGGTGAAAAGAAGGATTGTTTGAAATTTTGTGTCACTTTTAAAACTAAACAGACAATTTGGCTGACAGAGTAGAGGCAGAGCAGGAGCTTGTGGGAGGGAGCCTAGTTGTGGACTATCTAGCTTTCACTGAAAAGTGTTTTTTGTTTGTTTGTTTGTTTTTTGTTTTGTTTTGTTTTTCGAGACAGGGTTTCTTTGTGTAGCCTTGGCTGTCCTGGACTCGCTTTGTAGACGAGGCTGGCCTTGAATTCACAGAGATCCACCTGCCTCTGCCTCCCAGAGTGCTGTCATTAAAGGTGTGCGTCACCACCTGGCTAGAAACATTATTAATTAAGAGTTAAGAATGGACATTAAGAGAGCTGCTTGTGAGAAAATAAGATACATGTGAGAACATGGTTGTGGGCTTCTCGGAGACTTGCCCTCACACTTTTGAAAAGTCCTTGATTGGTATGGTCATATAGCTATAGACAAGAACTTAAGGATCACTGTGTGTGTGTTTGTACCCACGCATTCTGGATATATAGCTCAGTTGGTAGAGTATCTGTTTTGCATTCATGAAGCCCTGGGTTCAAACCCCAACACCGAAAAAAAGAAAAGAAAAAGAAGCGTTTGGGCTCTCAGTTCATAAGCCTGGTGTACCTCCATGTAAAAGTCCATAAGCCAGGGTAATCATGGGTACTGTCTGATTAGATGTTCCCAGTGGCACTTGAGGAAAAAAAAATGCCTCCATAGACTGGGCTAGGCTCCTGCTGCTTTTTTTCCTCTTTTTTTCCTGCACTAGGGTCTTGCCATTGCAGCCCAGTCTTGAATTTATAATCTACCCCAACCTCTCAGGTTCTGTAAATACAGTTATGCATGGCTATGTCCAGCCTCATTAGTGGCTTCTTGATTCCTGCTCACTGATAACACCTGGGACTGGGTTATTGATCTGAATTAGAGGACATTTAGGGGCTAATTATGAGTTCTGAGAGGGGCAGAAACAGTTCAGATCCCTACCATGAGCATGAGGACCTGAGGATCCGCATCATCCCTACCAGCTGCCTGCCACACTTGCCTTTCCTGGAACTTAACATTGTGTGTCTTCATAGTAGAGTTGGGGCCCAGCTTTGAGAAAGACTGGGTCTCTGGGCTTTCATTTGCCAAGTGATGTGGGGGAGAAAGTAACCCCAAGTTTTTTTAAACTAGTTCATCAGAGAAGGCTTCATAAGACAAGGGAAATTTGAACTGAGTACTGAAGAATGAAGAATTTGAAAGGGCAGTGGTGCACGCCTGTAATCCCAGCACTCAGGGAGGAAAAGGCAGGCAGATCTCTGTGAGTTCAAGGCCAGCCTGGTCTACAAATCGAGGGACAGCCAAGGCTACACAGAGGAACCCTGCCTTAAAACAAAAAACAAAAAGGGCAGTATGTATGCATGGGTGTGTTGGTCTGTTGGGGCAGAGAGGGTACAATTGTGAGAAAGTAAATGGGCACTAAGCCTCAATGGATAGATACATCTTGTAGGTATGCAGGGAATTGGCAACAGCCAGATTTGCAGGTGTGTGCAAGAGGATACAAGGGAAAAGTACACAGGGCAGAAATCAGGATCTGGCTGGGGTTGTGTGGCTTCACAGTATAAGAGGAAGAGGCTGTTGTGATGCTGAGAAGCAGGGAGAGGCTAGGCCTTTGTGAAACACTTAGTAAAAGTAAGTCCTTGCCTGCGTGTGCTGTGGTTTAAAAGCATTGCCTACCAGCATAGCGTTTCACCCATATTTCCTTTAAACCTTCCCTTATGTAGTTTTTGGTTTTTAAATTTTACTTCCTGTATATGGGTGTTTTGCCCGCATCTGTATCTGAGCACCTTGTGCATGTCTTGTGCCTGCAGAGGCCACGAGAGGGTATCAGAGACCCTGGAACAGGAGCTAGACAGTTGAAAGTCACCATGTGGGTATGGGAAATCAGGCCCAGGTCCTCTGGAAGAGTAGCCAGTGCTGTTAACCTCCAAGCCATCCCTCTAGCTCCTTTGTGTAGTTTTTTGTTTGTTTGTTTGTTTGTTTGTTTGTTTGTTTGTTTTGATCTTTCAAGACAGGGTTTCTCCGTGTAGCCCTGGCTGTCCTGGAACTCGCTCTATAGACCAGGCTGGCCTTGAACTCAGGTCCGCCCCCTCTGTAAGCATACTGGAGTAAAGGTGTGCGCCATCACCACCTGGCTCTTGTGTACTTGATCAGTGATGTAGTAGTGTCCTCTGTGGACAGCATCCTGGCGAAGTGGGGTCTATGATTAGGCTGTCCTTTGTTCCTCCTTGAGCTTGCTGTCTGGACCAGTTTTGTTTTGTGCCTGGTTTAAGTGAGATGTTCTCCAAAGGCCCTGTTCTTGCTGAAGTTAAGCTCATCATCATTGCCTCCTGTCTGTGCACAAATGTAAATGTGCTCTTAAAACTCAACCGTGACCAGGCCTTGTCCCTGTTCCCAGTAACAGAGCTTCCTGTTACCATATCAGCAGCAGTAAGAGGACCTCCTCTCTCCCGGGGTTCTCTGAGGGGACTGGCTATTTCTGTGCTAAAGTCTTCCCTTCTTTTTTCAGGTTGTTTTGTGTGCCATTAGACTACTCACCCTGCTACTCAAATGCCCGCTTAGTGGAGAAAAGGCGAGGTTACTGTGGCGTGCGTACCCCCAGATCATCACAGCTCTAATGGTGAGCGGCTTCTCGGGATCCACCCTCCAGCTTGTTTGTCCCTTCCTCTTCTGTTTGACAGCTAGTAGCTTGGGCTCTATCATTTGGGATGTTTCTTGAAGGTGGCCATGAACAGGTAACCCATTTGTGTTTTCTGTGTGTATACACTGTTAGACAGTAGCAGCTTGGATAAGAAGTGATGAGAAGGATGGGCACTGAGAACTGTCAGACAGGGAGTGATGAGGAGGAGGACAAGGTGAGGCTACTGTGGGTCAGATACTCAAAGCAGGTAAAGGGGGTCACTGGGGCTGGTTTCCCACAGAATTCTGTGGTCAGTTAAGTACTCTCTGGTATTAAGAGGGGTGCATGTATGTAAGGCCTGAAAAGCCCTGAAAACTGGACTTCATGTGCCCTCGTGTTTTCTAATTTGCTTGTCTTTCCCTTAAGAAACTATAACACCAAAAGGCCTATGTTGAGGCATGTTAAAGCATGTGATAGAGTGTGTGTGTTGTCCATACTGGTATGCACCAGGGTGGAAACTGCTTGATGCCTCTAATGTGTGTGGCAGACAGGCTGCAGAGCCGTACTTTCTGCAGGATGATGGGACTTGTAACATTCAGAAGCCAAAGACCTCCTTAGATATTCACTGTGAAGCTAGGAACCACAGGGGTGCTCTTTAGGTGATCCAGGGAAGACAGAGTTGTCCCTTATCTTGAGTCTGTTCTCTTATTTTCTAGGATAGTAACTGAAAATCTTTACTAGACCTGTATTATAATCATAGGCATTTGGAACTGATGATCTGTTTTGGAAAAACACTGTTATTCTTGTCTGACATGCAGCTTCCTTGTAAGAAATTGGATGTGTCTGTTCCCTTGTAAGAAATGGTTTGTCAAGCCAGGTGCAGTGGCACACAGCTATAATCCCAGCACTCAGGGAGGCAGAGGCAGGCAGATCTCTGTGAGTTTGAAGCCAGCCTGGTCTACAAAGTGAGTCCAGAGACAGCCAGGGCTATACAGAGAAACCCTATCTCACGGGTGGTGGGGAATGGAAAGAAAGAAAGAAAACAGAAGAAAGAAATGGCCTGTCTTCCTGGTGGATACACTTAACAAAAAAGTGAGGATTGAAGCAGCTAGGTCTCTAGGAGACTGGATGGGAGCCTCCTTATCCCTGTGGATTATAGTTTGGCCATGCCACTTCCTTGCACCTTTGTCACCTAGAGCTTTAAGTGACTTTATTTCTTTGGAGGATCACCTTCCTTTTCTTTGTCTATTTTGGTTTGTAGCTGCAACATCGAGAGGCGTGCCAGGAGCAGCCTGTGGCCCTGGTAGTGGTTGAGCCTATTCTTGACGTGCTGGCTGTTCTGCTGCGGAAAGGGGAGGAGACCATCAGTAACCCTCACCATGTCAGTCTGGCCTTTAACATCTTGCTCACAGCCCCTCTGGAGCACCTGAAGCCACTGGAGTTCGGCAGTGTCTTCCTGAAGATGCACAATGTGCTGTTCTCCATCTTGCAGTGCCACGCTAAGGTGGGAGGGGCAGCTGCTGCTACACAAGCTGGGGTGCCAGCTTCTACAGCAGCAGCAGGGCTGGGGCTGCTCAGTGGTGGGCTGTGTGAGGCCCTGAGCTGTCACTACGAGTAAAAGCAGGCAGACAACTAAAGGAAAGCAAGAAAGGAAAGCTCCACTGTTGCAGACTTTGCTTCCAGTACTTTCTGTGCAAACAGAAATACTTGACCTTCTCTTCAGCCTGCTCCTACCATAGCTGATACTCTTGAGTGGTGGCATGTATTATACAAAAGAGCCCCGTTTCTCTGTTTGCTACTCATGTGTTTAAAAAAGTCACTACCTTGCTTAGATATGTTATAATTCCAGTGGTACAGGGAGTGAGTGGGTCTTGAGCTTATAGTCTGCTACTGTTATGTTATGGTATGGTATGGTATGGTATGGTATGGTATGGTATGGTATGGTATGGTATGGTATGGTATGGTATGTAGAGGCTAGGAACACAGATCTCATAGAATAGAGTATGGTCAGCTAGTATTTATTGAACATTTGCTGCTTTACCCATAGCAAGCTTATAATGAATATGATAATCCTATTATGTGATAAGGATCCTGAAGCTCAGTGAATGTTTTGACCAATGCCACTCACAATGGACTGGGCCCTCCTCCATCAGTCACTAAGAGAATGTGTTGTGGGCCTGGAGAGATGGCTCAGAGGCTAAGAGCACTGGCTCCTCTTCCAGAGGACCCAGATTCAATTCCCAGCAACCACACGGTGGCTCACAACCATCTATAATGAGATCTGGTGACCTCTTCTGACTTGTAGGCACACATGCAGGCAGAACAGTGCATAAATAATAAATAAATAAATAAATAAATAAATAAATAAATAAATAAATAAATAAATAAATCTTTTAGAGAGAGAGGGGGTATTATAGCAGAATCTTATGGAGGCATTTCCTTAACTGAGGCTCCCTCCTCTCAGATGACTCTAGCTTGTGTCAAGTTGATATAAAATCAGCCAGCAAATCCAGAGATTAAACTCAGGCTAGCAGGCATGCATGGCAAATACCTTTACCCACTGAGTGATCTTATTTCTTCAGCAATGGCATTTTTAAGAGAAATATTCTATTTCAAAGAGTTTTCCAGCTGTTACCTCTGGCCCTCCCTCCTGTGTCACTACCTTTAATATGAATTTTTTTTTTTTACTTATTATCTAATTATTAAGGTTGTTATGCAACTGTATACTATAAATATAGCACAAATCCATCACAGTCTGACTTTGCAGATCTTACTAAAAGTGATGAAAGTAAGATTAAAACTGACTCCTGCGAAGCTCCTGCCACATGAATATTTAGTGTGACTGGATTTCAGGGTCCAGAGAAAACATCAGCACTGTGGTATTAGCAGGCTGATGTGAGTGATTAAAGCAGCTAACGTTTTCCTGACGCTGTCAGGTCTCATGAGGGAAGCCAGTGTGTGGTTTTAGGTCCGTATACCTGTAAACACCCAGCTAAAATTCTCAGGTTTATCTGGAGGATGAGCAGATGCCCAGCATTGACTAGACCCCATGAGGAGACGGCAGTGAGACAACCTCACTTGTCATAATTATGAAGTCCTCATGAGAACCAGGTATCCATATTTTGCAAGTGAAGAAAATAAGGCACCCACAAAGGACAGATTTACAGTTACCGCAGGTGTCATTGTGGAGCTCAATAGTTTGGTCTGGATTTGGTAGCGTTTCATCAGTATGACAAGGATTCAGAGAGATTTAGAGCATTGATGAAGCTCTGGAATGCTTTTGTAAAAACAGCTTCTTCTGAAACCTATAAAAAATCAGTAAGAAAGGTGTGCTGTGAGGTCTGAATTTTGTTGATTATACCAGAGAGAATTGTCCTGGTGCTTTACTTTTTGTTTCACTCCAGACAGTGCTCAGTGCAGGATGTACCCAGTGGTGCCTGCATTGTCAGTGTGGTGCTTGTTGGCTTCAGACATATTGGCCACTTGAAATGTAGTCAGTGTGACTAGAAACTCCATGTTTAATTTGCTTAATTCTAACTAAATTTACATGAGCTCACTGCTGTTTGTCTCGACATTGTTGTTCTGTTCCTGATGTGAGGTGTAAAGAATGCTGGGAAAATGTAAGAATGAGGAGCCCAGGTTGGATCCCCAGAATCCACATAAAGCTGGACATGGTAGCCTATGTCTGTAATCCCACTGCTTTCATGGCAAGATGGGAAGTGGAGACAGGAGAATCCCTGGAAGGGTGAGGGTCAGCTAGCCTGGAGAACACAGCAGTGAACAACAAATGGGTCTTGTCTCAAAAACAAGGTAGAAGGCCAGGACCAACATCTGAGGTCTTGACTTCTGGATGTATGCTATGGCTGAATGTGGCCACACTCACATCCATGACCACGCATACTCACAGATACATGGAGAGAGATTAAAAAGTATGTTTTTATCATCTTAGTTTCATTTTTTTTAATGAAATAAAGTTAGAGTTTATTGAAAAAAGCTTTAACTGCCTGGTGTAATAGTTAATGCTGTGATCTTAGCACAAGGCAAAGGCAGGAGTTTGAAGACAGCTTGGTCTACATATGAGTTGCAGGCCAGCCAGTGATACATAGTGAATTTCTGTTTCAAAAGGAAGAAAAGGTTTTTTGTTTGTTTGGTTTTTTTTGAGACTGGGTTTCTCTGGGTAGCCTTGGCTGTCCTGGACTCTCTTTGTAGAGCAGGCTGGCCTTGAACTCACAGTGATCCGCCTGCCTCTGCCTCCCAGAGAGGGGGAAAAGATTTTTATAGATAGAGTGAGTTGGGAAGGGAGAAACAGTTGAAGGAGGATGGTTTTAGACACTTAGGAAGGTTAGGAGTGGGTTTTTAAAAAAGATTTTATGTGTAGGAGTGTTTCATCTGCATATACATATGTGCAGCTCATGCATATAGTGCATAGAAGTCAGAAGAGGATGGCTGATCCCCTGGAATTGGAGTATAGACATAGGTGGTTGAGTTACTGTATGGGTTCTGGGAACTGAACCCAGTCCTGGGCAAGAGGACCTGTTCTTAGCCCCTTAGTTAGCTCTCCAGCTCCAGGAGCAGGTTTCTTAATAGAGTTGCCTAGTGCTCAGAGGAAGGAAAATCCTAGGCAAGTGGTTTCCTCACTGTTAATTGAGATGGTTGGTTCACATTGTGAGTGAATTTATGTAATTTTTTTTGTACCAATTCTTTGTGTTTCTAGGATATATTAGAAACTGTAGAGAAAGCATAGATTCAGCAAAATTTAAATGAGGTGCCCCACAAATTTTGAAAGGAGTGCAATGTAGAACCCCTACTCCCTAAAATGTTGAAAACAGCAATTAAGGAGCCAGATAGGAGCCAGGTGCTTAGACGCTTCAGCAAAAGATCTGAGACGTATCTGAGCCACACAGTGGGGCACACGCCTCTTCTGTATGCCCTGCCAGGTAAGCAGACAAAAGGTCACTGACCCACTTCTGTGTTCCTTTGTCACTACAGGTGATGCTGAAGGCCATTCCATCTTTTTTGAACTCGTTTCATAGACTATTGTTTTCAGTTATGCATGAAGGACGGCAGAAAGACAAAGGTAATTCAGAATAATGGCATCAGGTGCAGAGATTCGAGTGCATCCATCATGCACTGTTTCTGGCCATAAATACCGTTGGAATAAAACCAACAACCTGAGTTGATGTGAGAAATGTTCAGATTACCAATGACTATTCAAGAAAAAATTTAGACATATTTTTTGAAAAATATTTATTTTTATTTACACATATGTTTGTATGAATTGTGTATGCATTGCTATTGCTGGTGGAGGCCAGAAGATGATGTTTGATACCTAAAGCTAAAGTTAGGTAGTTTTAAACCACCTGATATGAGTGCTAGGTATGGACCTTAACCACTGAGATCTCTCTCCAGCCTCTTGTCGTAGTTAGTGTTTCTGTTGCTATATTAAAACACCATGACCAAAAGCAGCTTAGTGGAGGGAAAGGGCTGATTTCAGCTCACAGTTCTCAGGCTACCCTCCAGAAGCCAGGGCAGGAACTGAAGCAGAGGCTGTAGGGAATGCTATTTGCTGGCTTGCTCTCTGTGGTTTGCTCAGCTTTTTTATACAGGTCAGTACCACCTTCCCAGGGCTGCACTGGCCCCTGTGGCATGTGCCCTCCCACGTGAGTCATGAGTAAAGAAAACATTTTGTAGGCTTGCCTATGGGTGATATGATGGAGGCATCTTTTTCAGTTGAGGCTGTATTCCCCAAATAACTAGCTAAAGTCAAGATAACAAAAACAAGAAAAAACTAAGTACCCAACCAGGGCATCTCTCCAGATAATTTTTGTTTAGTTGAGACAGGTTTCTGCCTGGCCCAGAGCTCATTATATAGACCAGACTGGCCTCAGACTAACAGCTATCCTCCTGGCTTAAGGTGATTTTTTTTAACTATTTCAGATTATTGCAATTTACCGCATCTCAAGCTGTAGATGCATCGGGCATCTCTGATTGAAACTTCTTTTTCTGCAAAGAAAGGGAGAGGGGAGGAGGGGCACTATTGACAGGTTTTGCAGTTCTCCCTTAACTCTGCCCAGCTGTAGACAGCTAGTGGCACAGCTAGTAGTTACCACCTCCTATGCATGGCACAGTGCATGTGTTGACTTAATGTTAAAAAATCTGCTGACATGTAGGGCTGGTAACAAACTGCTTCTCTCTGGTAGTCTTTGCTGGTTATGTGATGACTGTGATTCTGTAATATCCCATTATATTCTGAGATACTCTTCTGATAGTGGTGTCTCCCTGGTCTACCCAGGGATCCAGGCAGGCAGGCCCAGGCCTTGCTATAGACTATGGAAGTGCAGTGTGGCTGCATGCTCCGTCAAGCCTGTCCCTGTCACATGTTCTGAGCATGCATGGAAGCATGTGCTTCATGTTGGCCTAGGTCAGTCCACTCTAATTCCAAGACTGTTCTCTGTACACTTGTGGCTTGACCACAAGGCCTTAAACCATTCTATTCTCTTTATTGGGTTCTAAATCAATGATTATGTATGAAGTCAGCGGCTGTAGTAATCAGTGTCAGTTACTTATGTTGTCTGAAAAGAGAAGCAGGAGAATGTTAGGCCATGAAGTGTGCGCTGGCTACAGTGTAGGCCTTGTGCAATACCTTCCAAACATTAATGTAATTCTAGAAAGCTTCCTTCCTTCCTTCCTTCCTTCCTTCCTTCCTTCCTTCCTTCCTTTCTTCCTTTCTTCCTTTCTTCCTTTCTTCCTTCCTTCCTTCCTTCCTTCCTTCTTCCTGTTTCTCTGGGTAACAGAGCCCTGGCTGTCATGGAAATCACTTTGTAGACCAGGCTTGTCTTGAACTCACAAAGATCTTCTTGCCTCTGCCTCCCAAGCACTGGCATTAAAAGTGAGCACCACCACGCCGAGCTAGAAAACTGCATTTATAAAAGATGGCATGTGTTTATTCTCAAAAACAAAACAAAAACAAAAACCCATATTGAATATACTAGAAATCAGTTTATTGAGATTTAATGTGTACCTGATGAACTTCGTCTGTTTGACAGTTAAGAACAGAGTGAAGCCACACCACAGTCAAAATATTGAGTGTTTCAACTCCTGCCTGAGCCTGTGCCTGTGTAGGAGGCCTGACCCTGAGCAGCACAGCAACCTGTTGTTCCTGTGCTTGTTTGCATTTTCCAGGTTTATAAGTAAATTTGTGGTCATCACTGTGCTCATGCTGTAAGGCCAGAGCTCCCTACCAAGGCAGGGCAGCTTGGGGAGCCAGGCACTAGATGGCCTACACTGAATAGTGCGGAAGGGCTAGGAATTAAGAAGTGACTCCGGGAAGACAGGGGAGAGGTGGTGATGACATTGTATCTCATCTCCTTTTGCTGATGGAAGGAGAACCTTACACAGACAATTTCTTAAACTAATGGAGGAAAAGACATAATTTTTAAATCCTCTCAATAAATTTTTCCTTTTGAAGATAACTTTCATTTGATCCTTTAAAATAATGATGGCAATTATAGATTTTTATCCTGAAAAGTATTGGTATTTCAGTTAGCTCTTGTGTTAGTTACTTTTCTCTTGGCTGTGATAAAATACCAACACAGGTAGCTTAAGAAAGGGTTTATTTTGGCTCACAGTTTGTGGAGATACAGTCCGTCATGGGGACAGAAGTGTGAGGTAGCTGGTCACATTGTGTCTGTAGTCAGGAGGTAGAGAGAGGCGAACCTGATGCTCATTGCACTTTCCTACTTTTCTCTCCTCATTTTCAGTCCAGGGCCCCAGTCCATGAGACAATGCTATGCCTGTTCAGGGTGGTCTTTCCTGCTCACTTAGTCCTCCCTGGAAGCTCTTCTCAGATACCCCTCCAGAGACATGTCTGTTAGGACTGTTAAAATTCAGTAGCTATCACAGACCCCCTAGACAAACATATGAACTCAAATGTTGTATTATTACTGTGGTCATGTCTGATACATCTTTTACCTTATTTTTGTCTACAGAATAGCCAGTTAGAGTCTAGAAAGAGTGGAGGGTTGCAGTTGTTTCTGTTTTTAGTATGATTGTAGAGCTGGAAAACATGCTCTTGCCATTTCAGTGCTAATGATTTGCCATCTGTAGGAAGCATGGATGACCTGCCAGCGGTCCTTGAGTGTGCACGCCTGGTGGAAAGGATGTATAGCCACATTGCTGCTCGAGCTGAGGAGTTCACCACGTTCTCCCCATTCCTGGTAGCCCAGTACGTGACAGAAGTACAGAAGGTAAAACCCAGGCTGAATGTGCTCATCAGGGTCTTTCCTGTCTATGCTGTGTGTTTGTGTGTGTGCACGCATGTGCAGGAGCCTTAGAGAGTTATGGTTAGGACTGGGGGATGTTTCAGGGTCCTTGAAGCCACTCACTGAAGTTGCTCAAGACCCCCAGGCCTCTAGTTTGAGTACAGACTTGGTCCTGTTTCCATTTCTTCGAGTTGCCTGACAGGCAAGTGAAGTGTCACCAGGGCCAAGAACCAAGAGCTCTTCTGGATCCAGACCGGCAGAGGCTAGAAAAGAGGCTGGGCCTGGGCTAGCATCACATCCAGCTGCTCCCAGACACTCAGACAGACTATAGCATCGACACACTGGGAAATCTGTTACTGGTGATTTTTGTCCAAATTAATCTGACTTTTGGAATTGGTGCTTTGAATGATGAATTATTTATTAAGAGAGTTAGTTGCTTACATATGTCCATGCACTGTTCACACTTCTGTAAGCTACTGGTGCCCCATGGTCAGGCCATTTCGGGACTGTAAATGACACTGGACCTTTTCTTTGATTAGTAAATGCCACTGGGTCAGAGTCAGATGAATAATAGGCATATCTGTGTCTCCATTTGCTTTATTTATACAAACACATTTTCATGCTTTCTGTCTGGGAAACAGCCCGTCTGGTGGGCTGGCTTGGTATTGGAGTCTCTTGCACGCATGGTAGTTGGGTCTCTTGGTGGCACTGTAGTGGAGTGTCTGGCCAGAGAGATCAGCATTTATCTGGGGAATTTTGGTTGAGCAGCCTTTCTAGATTGCTTCCCACCCTGTTTCAAGTAACTGTAACTGTTGAGTAACTTTCCAGCCCACACCCTTGCTGACATCAGTGTGTAAAGCTTCTTGTCATCCTAGCAACTTTGGCTGAGCTGGGGTGGGAGGAGGCAGCAGGACTCAGTAAGTGCATGAGAAGATCCTTCTGGTGGTCCTAGAAAGACACGAGGACTTATGATTTGATTTCCTTATGGCTATTTAACAATTTAATCGAAGCTTGACATTTCCCAAGCATGTGAGTTATTAATATGTAAGCTTTTAATGAAAGAGAAACTTGTACTTTTTAACTGGAGAATAAAATGGGACATCGTAATTTCACTTTAATAAGAGCCAAAAAGGAAAATGGTAATTGGAACCTTTAAGTCGTAGTATTCTAAAATTTACTTTATGAAATCTCTGGTTTCCTGGCTTATTTATCTCTAATTTAAACTTGTCCATTTTTTTTCCTTTTGTTTTGTTTTGTTTTATCTTGAAATCAAAATGGCCTTGTGAATTAGTTAAGGCCATTGCATGCTGGAGTCCACTGGCAGCAGTCTAGGTCTTATCTTTCATTTAGCTCTAAATTTAGTGATGAAGAAAATGCTCTGTCTGCTGAGAGCTGTAAATTCTTCCAGGCAGCGTGTTTAGGTTTAATTAAATGCTCAGGAGCAAAAGATAGCCAGACAGATCTGCATTCATTCCTGTGCATCTGTAGACTGGGTATTTCAGGAACACCTGCAAGGGACAGGCAGATGTCCTGGGAGGAGCCTGTTGGTCAGGAGGTGCTGCAGCCCACAGTCCTGGTGCTTTCGTCTCCGCTGTGTGCTGAGGAGTCCCAGTGAAAACATACAAAGATGTTTCCAGGACTTTTCTCTTTTACTTCAGATCAAGTTTACAACAGTCTCTCCATACTGCCAGCTTGGGATGAGTAGTAGTTAATGCTCACCTCCTCGGTGAGTTTTGAAGGTGCTGGGATATGTTTTCTTTCATTGAACATTGATCCTAGTAATAGAGACTGTCTTTGTCTTAGAACAACAGGGGTCTCGGCTACACCAATTTCATGCTGCTGACTGAGCTCTGGAATGTTCAGCATGTTGCCTGATTCTGTTCCTGGTGTGTGCTGAGAGCCCTCTTTCCTTCCCAGGTAACCTTGTACCCAGCTGTTAAGAACCTGCTTCAAGAAGGAATTTACCTCCTCTTGGATCTCTGCATGGATCGTGATATCCAGTTTCTACGGACCTCACTACAGCCCGGAGCACGAGATGTCTTCAAGGAGCTGCACAGTGACTACCTCAAGTACCACAAGGCCAAGCATGAAGGAGAGAAGAGATACACTGCCTAGACCACCCCATGGAAGCACAGTTTCCTGGGACACCTTGCAGAGGTTTCATGGTTCAGAGCTGTGGAGGATGTAAGGTCTGGAGTCCTCATGCATATGGTCGACAACCATGGGAAACCAATACATACATATGCACAGAGTCTCACTGTATGTCCCTGAGTACCCTGGAACTCATGTTGACCAGCCTGGCCTTTAACTTACGGAAATCCACCTGCCTTATGCCTTTTGCATGCTGGGTCTACCTTGCCCACCTTGGGGATTATATATATTTTTATAGCTTTTTTAAAAATTCTGAGTATTTTTTAATTTTCCACCTCCCAGTATGCTAAGACTTCAACCTCGGGCTTCATACATACTATTATAACACTTTCGCCACTCAGCTACACCCTCATACCTCAATACATCTTATAGCTAAGTGCTATAAGAAACCCGGAAGCAGGCTCTGAGATGGGGTAAACTTAATGGGAAAATTGCTGACCATTATGACTGGACCTAATGTGGTCCTCTCCTTTCTCCCTCTCCTGGCTGAAAACTGAAACAAAAACAGTATTTTGTTTCTGATACATGGGTTGTAATTAAATCCCATTTGCCCTTTAAATTAGACCAAGTAGCACAGGTGCCGCCCTGCACCTTCCCTCCGAGAAGCTTGGTGGTGCTGGGGGAACAGCCAGGGCCCTGGGTGGTGTGCTGGGCACCGTCTGGTAGGGAGGTGCTCTAGCCCCGGAGCCAGGACTTCTGTTTGTTCCTGCTTCGGTCCGAGAAGTTCATTAAGAAACTTTTCCTACTCAGTTCAAGAAATAACTGTTCTTACTACCTAAGCAATATATTAATGGTCTCAATTACCCTTTATTGTCCCATAGAAATGTTGTGTATGTGTGTTTGTATATGTATGTATGTATGTACACACACACACACATATATATATATACACATATATATATATATATAAAATCAAAATGTGTTAAGGTTGCCTAATGTTTTCTTTTATAATAGTTTTATAAGAGTCAATAAAGTATTTGTTATTTTTTAATGTTATGGTATTCTGCTGAGTAGACATACCTGCTTCATCAAACAAGTCCTCTGTTGTCAGACAAGAATGCTATTTACTTTTTCTTTTATAAATATTGCCTGTGGCTAGATTATTTCCTAAGATATATTCACATGAGCTGTTTAGTTTTAAAATGCTATATCTTGTATTTTGAGACAGGATCTTACTCTCTAACTCACCTTGAACTTGTTCCTCCTGCTTCAGCCTCCTAAATAAGTATATACCACCAGTTAGCCTAACTAGAAAGACATAAAAGTGTCTTGTTTTGTTTTTTTTTTAAACATTTATTTATTTTACTCATGAGTGCTCTATCTGCATGTATACCTGCACGCCAGAAGAGGGCAACAGATCCTACTATAGATGGTTGTGAGCCAGCATATGGTTGCTGGGAATTGAACTCAGGACCTCTGGAAGAACAGACAGTGCTCTTAACTGCTGAGCCATCTCTCCAGCCCCACCGTAAAAGTTTTAACAGACTTTTGTAAATATTGCTAACTTACCCTCTAGAAAGAATATACATTGATTTTTCCCCAAGTGAATCTGTCACCACTTTGCTTGTTCTACAGATAGGAATTGTGAGTAGGCAAGAAGTTCTGGTGCTGGCAGTCACCAGCCCATGAGTGCCTCAAGGCATAGGAACTCTAGGCAGACCCAGAAATTTATGGCTTCAAGCCTAAAAATAGAGCTGGAGACTCTATGCCTTACAAACCTTAGAATTCTGGATCCTGGTATTGAAGTTGAAGGCTTAACTGCTGTGGGCTTCCACTTGGCAGCTGTTACATTCCTTCACTTCCAGTAGGCATTAACAACAGCAGCAGGCAGTGGGGCTATGCAACACTTGCTGGTGTTGGCTCTTGAATGAGCCCTGGCTCACTAAGACTCTTAGCTCTCACAGTGACCAATGTTCTAGATCTCAGACCTAGGGTGTCTGAGATGCTTGACCCTGGACTGTGATCAGTTCTGTGGTTCTTGGGCCTTAAGATTCTTGGTGTTTAAGCCTTGGCTGCATTTTGGAATTGTCAGTGTGTAGGGCCTGAAGTTCTTCCTTTTCGGTTCTCTCTGACTTTGAGGTCACTCTCTAGAACTCTTTAGCTCCTCTTTCACTGCCACTGTTGCTGCTGTTATGAGCATCTTTGCCACTGCTGCTGTTCTACCTCTTACTTTGCCAGCTCAGCCTGTTCTCATCAATAATACCAAAAGCGAGCAAGAAAAGATAGTTTGAGCTAGGAATGTTGGTACATACCTGTAACCCCAGTACTTGTGAGGTAGAGGCAGAGGGATTAGGAGTTTAAAGTCGTTCTCAGTGACTTTGAGGCCAGTAAGCACTACATGAGACATTGAAAGAAGAGAACAGCAAAAGACTGCTTACAGGAAGCCTTCTGCTGGACCTAGTGTTGGTTGTAACACAAGGGTGTAGCACAGAAAGGTGTCTTTGAGCTAACTCGGAATCAGCTGAATAGCCTGCCCTGCTTGGATAGCAGAAAAGAGGTTGTAGCAAGTATGTTTGTACCAGTCACGGGCCTTCTCTCACCTCCAGAGAGGTGCTCTTCAACTGGCCTAGCTGCTAAATGTCACTGAACCTCACTGAAAAAGTCCATTGCAGAAAGGCCATTGCAAAGTGTTCCTTCTGGAGCTGGAGTTGTGTGCAGCAAGCAGATGTGTTGCAGTGTGGCTTCCTCGAGGTATCCATGGCGTGTTTGAAGTAGGAAGACTGCCACAAACAAGGTTGGGTTGGCGACTTGGCTAATGGTATTCTCAAACCAGCTGAGTAGCAGGGAAGGGTTTAACAGCTGTCAACTAGGGAACCAAACCACCCTGCTCCCAATACTTAGCTTGTTTAAAGGAAAGGGAAATACTGAAGAGGTGTTTACAAAGGCCTTCTTGTAACGGTAATGTTGCTCTAGTGATAATTTAACTGTCTCAAGTCGGTTTTAACCACCACCGCCATCACTGTTTTGAGACAAAGTCTCATGTAGCTCAGGCTGGCTTTGAACTTGCTGAGAGTGCCCTTAAGCCTCTTCTCATCTTGCTTCCACCCCGAGTGCTGGGACTACCAGGCATGTAGCACCACACTTGAGTCATACGGTCCTGGGGTTTGAGGCCAGGGCTCTGCTGCAGTCACAGCAATTTCTAAAGAGTTTTTTGTTTAAATGGTGACACAAGATTTTTTTTTTTTAATTTACCTATTTTTACTTTATAAATAGTGTTTTGCCTGTGTGTATATGTGTGTACCTGGTACATGCCTGGCACCATGGAGGGCAGAAGAGGACATTGAGTCCCCTTGGAATGGAGTGACAGATGGTTCTAAGCAGCCATGTAAGTGCTATGAATGGACCCCAGATTTTTTTGGAAGAATAGCAAGTACTGTTACCTGCTGGGCCATCTCTCCAGCCACACAACATTAATTTTTATTTATTCTTTGATAGGGAGCTATGCCATTTTCTTTTCAATTGCTTTAGCTGCTCAGAGTATATATTTTTTCATTACTTATTTAAGTAGTAAAGTCTCCCGATTCCCTCTTCTCATTCAGTCAAAATGTGGACTTTTAAAAATGACTTTTAAGGGTAACCCATAAGGAAATTTCTCTCCCCCTTTGTTGTTGCTTTTGTTACAGATCTTACTGTAATCTAGGCTTGTCTTGAACTTCCTTGTGAATTACTCTGAGTGAAACAGACAAAATGAACTAAATATTTGTGATATGAAAAACTTGTGTTTTGTACCCCAAATCTGACGTTACTCCCTGCTCTGGCTGACTTGAAGCAACTTTGCGTGGCTAGCTTGCCTCTTCTCTCCCTCTGCTTGGGCCTTCAGAGCTGGGCGACTAGACTGGGTCTGAGGGCGCTTGGTGCCCGTGTACTTCCTGTTGTGTACTGACAGATCTCGCTTTCCCTAAGTGTTTGCAGCAATCTTCAGGGGAGGCTCCATTACCTGGAGATGTGGTGCAGGAAACAATCTTTGAAGGCCTCCTGCTATAGACAGACGGAACTGCAGCTATAGTCTCTGGCCTCTACAGCCCCATAGCCCGCTGGAGCAGTGCCTGATCTGTCCTGTGCTGCAGGTTCACCAGATGACAGGAGCTAGCCAAACCTCCCACTCCAGGCTAGTCAGTCGCAGGCACAGCAGTTCCTCGGATGTCCTGATGGTGGCGCTGTGGTGCTGCTCAAGGAAGTCTGGTCAGAGGATTTGCCAGTGGAGGGGGAGTGAGATCATGAGCGTGCTGTGCCGTTAGACTGGGCCCCAACAGGTGCCCGCTTCAGAAGTGCTCCTTAAGGCCTCAGTCACTTCTCTGTGACCCTGGACCTTTCTGAACAAGTGGTTTGCTGGTTCAGAAGAACATCTTCAGTGGCACTGTGGAGAGGCTCAGACTAGGGCAGGCTGCGGGAGGGTCACACCACAGAGACCTGGGCAGAGGGGCTGAGGCTGGGCTAGTAACCCCGAGGACCTGCCGGAGCTCAAACCCCAAGCGGCTCACTACGTGCACAGTGGCCCTGCATAAGCAGTGTGGGGACACACTCCTGATGCAATGGTTGCTTTCTAGCTAGGCCTTGATAACAAGTGACAGAAAAGCAAGTCGTGGAGGGAGAGACACCTGTCTGTGTGGCAGGGGCTGGCCCATGGGAGTGCAGGTTGATCTGAGAGCTGGCTGGCATCACTTGTCCCTTGCTCTGGACATGTGATGGGTGTGAGGGGAGCGGGTACCCCTACTCTGCTTCTCTGAAGCAGAATGTTTGGGATGGGGGACGCCAAAGACGGCACGGTAGCTTCTTGACCTCAGCTACTCCCTTTGGGCCATGGTGGAGGATCTCCAGAACCTGGCCTCTGCAGCTTCTTGACTCACTTCCACACAGACCCTTTCCTTTCTTCTCACACCCTCCCACTTCATGTTTTCAGTGGTGCTCTTAAGGCAGTTCACGGGGATTACTCCAATCTATCTCCAGCATTCTCGTACCTTCTGTGCTCACGCAGTTTATTTGAAATAGGGTCTCATGAGGCTAATGCTGGCCATGACTTGCTGTGTAGCCACTGCCCCTGAACCTCTGATTATCCTCCCTCGGCCTCTTGAACGCTGAGATGACAGGCTTGCACCAGAGTGCCTGGCTAAGTTCTCCCACTTGGTTTAAAAAGGCACTGTTCAGAGGTAGCTTTACCACTTTTAGAGCCTTCGTCCTCTGGAACGTCTTCTAAATGCCTTTCCTCTCCGTGTTTATCTCACCTTCCCTGCTGTCTTCCTGTGCCGCCTGTCTGTGGCAGCAGTATCAGCTCACACAGATGTAATTCCTGTCATCCTAAGGACCTGTCTGAGTTAGTCTGCCATCCCCTCTCCTCCTCCTCTCTGTATCAAGCCTCAGCTCCCTGCCACTTCCACCTGTAGTGGTCTCATCCATCTGCAGCCTCCCTTTTTTTTTTTCTCTGTGGACTTGCTTTTTACCTCAGGGCCTATCCTGGGACCCTTATGAAACACTGGGGCTGAATCCCAAGATCACGATCTCCGGTCTCCCACCATCGGGCACCAGCAGAGACTTTGCATCTGAGCCTGTTCATTTGAGGTCCCTTAGCTTCCCATGTTCACAGTTACCTTTTGACTCAACCCTCCTCAGTTTCTCATGTAGCATGTTCCTTACTGTTGTGTCCCATGGGTCTGGTTAGTGTCCCCAGTCCAGCACTGTCTGTTGTCTTTCTTGAGCTCTGAGTCCCCTGATGCTCTTCTCTTCTTTCCTTCTAGGACCTGGGTGATTGTTTGGGGCGGTGGTAAGGCTTCAGGGATGGGAGCTCTCCAAACCCCACTTCCCCTCCCAGGACCAGCTGTCGGGAGGAACAGCCTCTCATCTGAGGAAGATTGCCCAGGCGGCAGCATAGCTTTAGTTACGGTTTTTATGGGGAAGTTACAGTTGATTGTGGCATAAATGCTAAGGGAAGGCAAGAAGTGTGTAAAATGCTCTGTAGTGAATACAGCGGGTGAGAATAGGAAATGGTTTCATATAAAGGAGGGCTCAGGGGCTGTGCCTCAAAACCTGGCATGGGCTAAAACTGCAGGGCACACTGGCTCTCTGGAGGTGAAAGCGTTGGCGTCTGGGGTTGAAAGCTCTAGGCAGCGAGGCCATGGGAGAACAAGAACCTAGCAAGGAGCATCTTGTGGACACGGAGACCACACCGGTGAGAAGGCAGGCATTACAGCATGCTCCTGCTATGCATTCGTGTCCTCCTGGAGGGTGTGGTCACTGAGTGAGTGTGTGGTCTCATGGGGTACCTGTGGCACCTGAGGCTGTGGTTCTCTGACTCAGCATGCAGCTTGCAATGACACGTTTGCGAATATCCAGTCAGCTACTTTAACCCCTGCCCAGTTTGTTTTTCCATATCATTTTTCGTTCTATTTACAGACAGGCAGAATTTTCTGATTCTAAACCAGCCTGGCCCAGCTCTGTGTCCATCCCATGTTCCCACCAGCTCCTTGTTTTCACTAAGAACGCTGGGTGGAAGGGGCCACTTCTGTGTGCATCTACTAGCCTTTCCCTGTGTACATGACCTAGGGCCCCAGCCTTGTGGAGGGTCCTCAGTTTCCCTCTCTGGCCTCCTCATGTAGGACCTCCCTGGGTTTCCACTTAGCTTTCTAAGGTCTCAGCAGCATAGGCTTTTTTTTTTCTCTCCTTACCCCTAAAATTCTGATACTCTTGTTCTCTCCATGTCCTCTACTGCCATTAGGTCCCTAGCTATCCTTGGGCAAGTTCCTCCCAAGCTTTGGATTTCTGCTCCTGGAAGCAGCTGTCATATCTTAGCTGAAAGCTCAGCAGCCATGTCATACAGGTCCTCCGCAACCCCCTCTCCACAGTGTCGTCTCACTCTCCTCTAGTCCAGCCCTTATCACTCACAGCCTCCTCTTCCTGCCTGTGGACATCCATGCAGTGATCATTTGTGTCAGCAGCGATTCTTTCCCTCTTAAAAACTGCTCTTTGGGTATGGTAGCACACACCTGTTGTCCCTACACTTGATAGACAGGCAGGAAGATGTGGAGTTCAAGGCCCAGCCGGTCTGCTTAGCAAGAAGCTGTCTGGTCTCAAACAACAAAACTCAAACCAAAGAACCCTAAACCAAAACAATCTCCCTGGGGGACTTTGGTCTGGCCACTGCTGCCTCAGCTGCCCTGCCCATCATCACTACCCAGGATGGCCCCTGGACTCTTGTGCTGCCTCACATAGTTTAATATGCCTGAGTCAGTGTTGTCTCAGTGCAGAGGGAGCAGCTATGGAGCTTAGTAAGAGCCAGACAGTACCAAGAATGTGCTAGGACAGGGCATCAGGACAGTGAAGGTAGGTGAGGGTGACCTTGAATCCCTGATCGTCCATCATAGGCCTGTGCCACCATACACAGTTTATGTGATGCTAGGACTCTGAAAAGCCTGAGCTGCAGTCCCAGCCCCTCTCAAAGTACTTTTATGAAACGCTGCTCTAAACATTATAGAAGAATGTGACAGATGGAGGAACAGGACACGTGACACCAAAAGGAAATAATCAGATAAAATCAGAACTTGGAACATTCTGTGAAACTTCACACACCATGTCACAAAAGAAGAAAAAAGGTAGTACATACAATGGTTTGAGACTGGGATAATGTATAACCAGGAACAGTTTTGAATCCAGGCTGGATCCCAGAAGAAAAGCAACCAGCCCCCTTTCTCTTCAACCGTCTCTGAACCAGAAGCTGTAAGATAAAGGCTGAAAGCCATCACTGTTGAAAACAGGCAAGAGCCAGGTAGTAAAGGGGCACCCATGGCTCTGCGAGGACTCTGCAGGTGGCTTACGGGGGTCATTACTGGATGGTCCTGTTCAAAGGCAGGTGACCAAGCTTGTTCTAGCTTACCAGTTTGTGCAGAAGTGCAGGCTGTGAGGCACTGGGCTCTTGCCCAGGTTGAAGTTGTTCTCCAAAGTCAGAAGTTAATAGTGAAGTCAGTGACAAGAAGCCCCAGGCAGTGTGGCACCCTAACCAGTGCCGTTTGTGGTCTTTGTTCCTGAATCGTAAACCTGCTGTCTTAGGTACTACTCTGTTTCCGTCAAGAGACACTGTGACCAAGGCAACTTACAAAGGAAAGCGTTTAACTGAGAGCTTGCTGACAGTTTCGGAGGGTTGCCTCATGAGCATCACGGCAGGGAGCATGGTGGCAGGTGGGCAGGCATGGCACTGGAGCAGTAGTATAATGTAATCAACAGGCAGGAGCAGAGCAAGGCTGGGCCTAGCATGAGCCTTTGAAGCCTCAAGGCCCAGGAACACCTTCTTTAACTAGGATATACTCCCTAATCCTTCCCAAACAGTCCACCAAGCGGGGACCAAGTATTCAGACAGTGGGCCTATAGGAGCCATTCAAATCAAATCACTCATTCAAATCACTCCTGAGTTCTACCCCCAGCTCTAGGCAGCGAGAGGTGTCTTGGCACCACAGAGAAACATCTTGGGATGTGGAAGCTCACTGCGCCTGAGAGCCTGGCTGCCAGGGCAGGTGTTTCCTCTTCATGTTTCCTCTGTCTTTTTCAGACAGCTTGTGTTCTCAGAGCTTTGAAATCTCTTTATTTTAGGAACATCTGAAAATTGACTGGTAGAAATGGGGTTTGTGCCAGTTCTGGCTTTCCCCCATCCAAATTACACATTTACTGAGAATAGCTATCCCTATAATTTCCATGGAACACTAGATTACTGGTGACAATCAGAAGACAGGGTGCTGTGTACCTTTTGTATTTTCAGTGTAGTTCTGATCTGGAGGTTTCTGGTAGAGTTTCATTTTGTTTTCATTCGCTGGACTGGCCATTTCTCCCATTCCCTGGCAAGCAACAGAGATGTTAAGTCAGAAATACTGAAGTAGGGAAGTGTGGTTCGGAACTGCTGTGTTCATTGGCTCTGAAAGTTTCTGTGTAACTTAGTGACTTCTGTAGCATTTCCTACATAAAGGCACAGCTGTGCAATTAATTGTGTCTGCCATCCTCATGCACTGTTGAGAAATTGCCCTAGCACTAGTATGTTTTCAGGCCACGTGCTAACTTTTGCCTTCTGCACAGACAAGGCCGTCTTGGGGATGGCAAAAATTGGAGGACACATCCTGAGCTCTGAGCCTTGAGAGCTGTGCCTGCTAGGGCCGACATGGGCCATAGAGTTTCCCAAACATTTTGGAACCTCCTCCCTCTGGTAGCCTCAGGCGGGGTGGTGTGGATCTACATGAGTACTCTGGGCTGGAGCATATCAGGAACGTTCAGCCTTCACACCTGTCCAAGACAGGTGGGATGCAGGTGTGCCAAGTCCAACCACCTGATGGCCTCCAAACATCTGCACGTGCTGTGCCCAGGTGCAGGGACGCTCTGCTAGCTGGTGCACAGGCTTCCTCTGCATCCGGGTCTCTGAGGAAGTATGTTGTGCCAGGCTACAGAGGAAGCTGAGGATTGTCACGTCACAGGGCTGAAGTCCAGAGTCGGCTGCTGACACCTAGGTCCCTCCGCTTGTCCCTAGCTGTTTTTGGGCCAGGAACATCCTTTCAGTACGTGAGACAGGGACCTCAGGAGCAAGCATGCATGGCTCTGCCCATGGAGCAGCAACCCAAAGTGCTTGAAAGAAAGGAAGTGAGTTGTGAGTCCTGTTTTTTCTTAAGATGAGTGCTCATGAACCCCAGTCTAGTCTTGAACTTTTTATCCTTCTGAGTTCTAAAATTACAGGTGTGTATTAACCATGCCCGGTTTCTGTGCTGCTAGGAGTTAAGCTCAGCTCATTATGCAGGCTAGGTAAACGCTGTCAACTGGGCTGTATCCACAGCCTCTAGGTGAATTCCTGAGTTGCCACTGAACAAGCTGAGTGGCACACACTCTGACCCACCATGACACAGGAGCAGGAGGAACAGAACCTTTGTTTCTACAAAGCCACAGCGGTTGCAGAAGTGCTTTCCCTGCAGCCAAGCCTACTCTGACCTGAACTGCTGTGCGTGGAGAATACTGTGAAGCAGGCCCACCACGGCTGTTTAGGCAGGCACAAGGTAGGATGGTTCTATGTTTTATTTAAGCTACTACTTCATTTTGTGGGTTGTTTTGTTTTTTCAAGTCAAGGTATCACTATGTAGCTCTGGCTGTCCTGGAACTCACTGTGCAGACCAGGCTGTCCTGGAACTCACAGAGAGCCACCTGCCTCTACCTCCCAAGTGCTGGGATTAGAGGTGTGCACCACCATGCTCAGCCATCTTTGTGTCTTTAATCACAGCCAACTCATACTGTATCTCAACAAACATAAACACTCAGGATCTTGACATCTCGTTTGAGAACTAGCCGGTAGTCAGTGTCCACTGTCTGTTGACTGAACAGAGACATGGTAAAGTTGGGTGACACAGCTCTGTCTTCAGGTACAGGTACTGTGGTGGCCAGGACCTCCCTGTCTTTCAAATGATTCTCTTTTCTACTTTTTATTAAACTAGCATGAATGAAGCTTTAACATATGAATAAACTATTGATTGAATCTTTTGTCCATCTCTAAATTCCTCTTTTTCCACCTATGTACTCATTCACACACCCATGCATTCATTTACCTGTTCACCCACTGAGCCATTTATCGATCTACTTACTCACCTGTTTGTCCCACGAATCCATGCACTTATTCATCTATCTACCCATCCATGCACCCACCCACTCACCCGCCATTTCATCCACCCATCCATTTCATTAACCTATCCATCTATCCCTCACTCACCAGCCAGCCAGCCAACCATCTGCCCTTCTGTTTACCCATTTATCTAAACAGAAAAAAAAAAAAAACCAAAACCTCACCTCATGAAACTTTTTTTTTTTAACTAAGTATAAGAAAACCAGAAAAATAAAGCCTTAATGTGTAGAGGAGTTTTAATTCAGAACATGGCTTCTCTGGCAAGAGATCACACCCAAAGACCTTCCAAGTCTGTCTGATCTGCCTGGAATACACACATGCTTTAATCCAGGAGACAGAGGCAAGCAGATCTGAGATCAAGGCCAGCCTGGTATAGAGCAAGTTTCAGGTAAAGAAAAGCTTAGGTCCAGGTGTGGTGGATCCTGCCTTTAATCCCAAACAATGAAGGTTTGTTCAAACATAGTTTGTAGAAGGAAGCACCGGTGCTTGAAAGTGAGGTCTAATGGAGTAGCAGAAAAAGGAAGTAACAAAATAGGATACAACCAACTCTTGAGAGAGAAAAGGGAAGCTACTTAAGACACAATGCAGAGAGAAAGAGAGCAGTTTTTACCTAAACAGGGGTGGAGATAGAAGCTAGATTGAGTAAGTCAGCTGGGAGAGGATTTTTGAGCCAGAACAGCTGAAACAGCCAACTATGAGCTCAGAAAGAACAAGAAAGGGTGAGCGTATCCAGCAGTAAATCTCAGAGGCTGAAGACATTCTAGGCTTGGGTTAGATTGATGGAGGCTGGAAGCTTTCAGGACTAGGCCTTGCTTAGCAGACAGAGGCAATAAGACAGAGACAACAACTGAGACACGTGAATAAAAGTTCCTCTTACATTAATGTCTTATTCTGTGTTACCTGGGTCCCATTTCACTCTACCTTTTCTCAAAGACGTGAAAGCTAAGCTTCTATCTTCTTGACTGTAGCCATGTTTCTGCTGTGACTCTCCTGTCAGTGTGTCCCTGAATGACTGTTATTTAGCAAAGTTCCCCATCCACATTCACACAGGCATATTTGCTATTACTTTTACAGCTGGCTGATGCCTTTCATTTTTATTGTATTTTATTGTTTTGTGCTCAGAGGATAACATTGTTTTCAATTTCTAAATGGCATCTTCTATAGAAAATTCACTTATTCTTTCAAACAATTCCTTGCAGGTCAGTAGTTGTTCGGCAGGCTGTTGGAGTGGGTGTGAGTACTGGGGTGCAGTGGTGAGGCAGTTAGCAGCTTGCACCTTAGCGATGCAGCGGGAGCCTGGTATGAGGACAAAGGCTGTATGCAAATTAGCTGTAAGAAAAGAGAGAGTATTTTAACCAAATTATTTTAATTCTAGGTGAAACTAAACTTGAGTAATTTACATCCTATGTTAAACACCATGGCTTCCTTCCATATGTCACTGGGACGGGTTTTTCTGCGGTGAGCTTTTCTGGCTTCTGAAATTAGTCTGTTAGAGTCCCTGGCCTGTGCCCACCGGCCACCACCCACTCTCCCACTTCGATTGGTGTTTAACACATCCCTCTGCAGAACCGGGATCTTGGCCACCACTGCCTCTGAGACTACCTCCAGTCTGCATTATGAAGCCATTTAATGAGCAAAAACTACAATAAATGATTCTCAAATAGATATAATCGCTTTGCTTTTATGTTGAGACCTGTGAATACTTCATGATGAGCCAAATACGATTTGTCACTTTTTTGGCAGCAAGCATATTAGGTTTTCATTTTATGTCTGCCTTGACTAGAAACATTGGAATATTTTGTTCTGTGTTTTAAGCTGCATGATGGGTATCACCTGGCTGACATTCCAAGTAATATTTTTTTGACATCTTCATATATTTTGATATATATTCTGTTAATACTTTTTTCTCACCAATCCCACCTTATTCTTTTAGTACCTAATAAAAAAAATTCATTTACAAGTTATTTCTGTTGTAAAGAAGAAAAGAAAGTCACGTTACCATGCTGTCTTGATCAGAGCTGAAGCTTGAAGAGCTGGTTTGCCTCTTTCTGTAATCCAGTTGCAAGCTTGGTTGTGGTAGATTAAGTTAGTTTTCTATTTATAGCGAAACAGGAGGAGTTTTAATCTGAAAACTGTAGAAGGAATACAAAACAGCAGCGGCATGTAAGCTCACATTTTAATGCGGTGTGTGAGGAGGCCAGAAGTATGCGGTGCCTCAGCTACGGTTTGAATGCATCCCCGAGAGCCTGTGGTTGGAAGCTGGGTCCCCAGTGCAGCACGTGGGATGGCGGGGCCCTTGAGAGGGGTGGCCATGTGAAAGGTGACCAGGTCCCAGGGGCACTGCCTCCAGAGGGACTGATGCTGGTCTCATGAGTGAGCCTGACCTTCCCTGAATCCCCCCCATGTGCTCCTTGCCTCCCTCACATACTCACGTTGTTGTGATGTGCCTTACCAGAAATGAGGTAATGGCACCTTCCCTTGGACCCCTGGCGTAATAACCAGGATTTTCTGGATAATTTGTGAAAGTTCATACGATGGGGGCTGGAGAGACAACTCAGAGCTTAAGGGCACTGGCTGCTCTTCCAGAGATCCTGAGTTCAATTCCCAGCAACCACATGGTGCCTCTTCAGAGAATGAGATCTGGTGCCCTCTTCTGGAGTGCAGGTGTACTGGCAGACAGAACATCATATACATAATAAATAATGAATAATTCATGCTTCATTTACTACTACACACACACAGCCCTTGGCTCAAACCGCTTCTCTGAATAGTTGTGGACTGTGATGGTTTGACACACAATTTCCTAAACCCACATATCACTTGACTTCAAGCTGACGGTAAGTATGTAAATTGCAGGTGTGAGTGCATGCATGGTGAAGATGCTGCCAAGGACATTCGTTGTCTGTGACACCGTGTGTATTCCTTTTATAAAGGCTCATAGGATACTGGTAGGTGTGCGCAACGCTGGAACTGCTCTAAGATTATGCAGTTTCTTCTGGGATTTTTTCCTGCTAGGAGTAGTAAATGAACCAGTCTCTATCTCTCTCTTCCCCTTCCTCTCCTCGATCTTCACCCTATCCCCTTCTCCCTTTTGAAGAGAATTCTTGGCCTCTAGTCGGGGAAACTTTCCTGTAGAGCAGTTAGGCTCCGTGTGCTGCGTCACCTCCAGCATGGTTATGGCCTTGGGTGCTGCACATTCTACCCCTCGTAGGTTACGTGTTCTGTGTGTGTTATGTACAGTACATCCTCACAAACGTGTGGAGGCCAGAGGTCAGCAAGAGGTGTTTTCCTCTTTTAAAATTTTGTAAGATTTAAGTTTATTATTAAAAGATTGGAAATAACAAATATTGAATACCTAATTAATCAGACCCAGAGTTGGCCACCTTATTTTTTGAGACAGGGTCTCTCACATACCTGGAGCTCATTGATTCAACTAGGCTGGCTGCCCACCGAGCTCCAGGATACGCCCCACCCCCACTCCAATGCTGGGGTTTTACGAGTGTGGGCTGGGGATCGGAGGGCAGATCTTCATACTTGTCGCTGAGGCATGGCAGCTCCCAAGCTCCAGGCTATGACCTTCTGGGCCACGTTCTTTCCATCCTGACCTCAGCTATTCAGCCCAGCAGGAACTAGCTTCGGACTCTGGCCACAAGCCGGTACAGAGTCTTCTATTTTTGCCACTTTTTAGCTGTATCACTCAAGAGTTTTGAAGTTTTGGTTCTTCGTGGTGAGTTAGTTTTTATGTGGTATAAGGTAGGACCGGGAGCCTTCATTCTTTTGTATCACCATTTTCCGAAGAAACAAGTTCTACTCTGTATTGGCACTCTTGACAAAGATCGCTTGACTTTATACATCTGTTTTTATGTTAGGTCTATGCCAGTTTAATAACTACAGTTTTATATAAACATTAAAGTCAGGAAATGTGCTTTTTTTTTTCCTTAAAGTTCTTGTTGTTCATAGTCCTTTGAGGTTCCTATTTCTTAAAAAAACAAACAAACAAACAAACAAACAAGAGGAGGGGAGAAAGAGGTTTTTTTTAAACTCAGAAAATATTGTGAGGATTTTCAGGGATTGTGTTAACTGTAAAGTGTTCTGACTATTATAATTTAAAAATTATTTTATTTTATAATTCATGAACATAAGGTTTCTTTCCATCTATGTATTGTTTCTTTAATTTCACTTGACATTACCTTGCAGTTTTTAGTGTACGAGTCTTCACTTCCTTGGATAAATTTATTCTAAGTAATTTATTCTTTTTGATGATGTTCAAAGTAAATTTTTTTTAAATTTTCTTTTTGGGGTCTTTATTGTGGGTTTGTAGAAATGCAACTGACTTCTTTCTTTCCTTTCTTTCTCTTTCTCTCTCTCTCTTTCTTCTTTTTTTTTTCGACAGGGTTTCTCTGTGTAGTCTTGGCTGTTCTGGACTCACTTTGTAGACCAGGCTGGCCTTGAATCGCCGAGGTCCGCCTGCCTCTGCCTCTCAAGTGCTGGGATTACCGGTGTGAGCCATCGTGCCACCTGCAACTGATTTTTTTATCTCATACTTTTTAATTATTGCTGTATTTTTATTTATGGGTTTATATCTGTGTGTAGGTGTGTACATATGAATTCAGCTGCCCAGTGAGGCAGGAGAGAGGTCATATCTCTGGAGATGGTGTTACAGGTGGTTTTACACCACCCAACTTGGGTGCTGGGAACCAAACTCAGGTCCTCTGGAAGACACCAAGCACTCTTAACCACTGAGCCATCTCTTCAGCCCAGCTGTTGTCTTATATTTTAATTGATTTTTATACAATATATTTTGACTGCTTCTACCCTCCCCAGCTCCTCCCAGCTGTTCACTGCCTCCCCACCCACCCAACTTCATGTCTTTTCTCTCTAAGAGAAAAAAAATAAACATATACACATAGAGAGAGAACCTCCCCAAAACAAGAAAAATGGAAACTAAAATATATAAACAAAGACCAATAAGACAATAAAAAAGCTCAAACAAAGCAAAATGAAACCAAAAGTTTGCGAAATACCATTGAGTTTATTTTGTGTCGGCCAATTACTCAGGGTTAGCCCCACGCCCAGGAGACACCATTGGAGAAAACTAGTTTTTCCTTTGCCAGTGGGTATCAGTGGCAGCTAGCTTCTTGGTTAGGAGTGGGAGCCTGTGCCCACTTTCCCAGCGTGGCACTGCGACCCACGTAGCTCAGATCTGCAGGTCTTGTGTGCACTGCCCCAGTCTTGGCAAGCTTCTGGGAGCATCAGTCCTGTTGCATCTTGAAGACACTGTTACCTTAGAGTCATCCATCACCTCTGGTTCCTAGAATCCTTCCACCTCCTTTTCCCTGTAGACTCCTGAGCCGTGGGGGAGGATTGATGAAAACATCTCACCTAGGACCGAGTGCTCCCAAGCGTTCAGGCTGCACCCTCTGCAGCTGTGCTCTGCGCTGCCAGACGCTGCTGCTGTGGTGGTGGCTGGCGGGGGCACCGAGCCAAGTCCACCCTGGTGCCAGGGCCTTCCCTAACCTCCTCGTGGAGAGGTCCACTGTGAATCTGCAGAAATGCAACTGATTTCTGAGTGTTGGTTTTGTGTCCTATATTTTGTTAAATTCCGTTTTTAGCTTTCACAGCTTTTCTTTTGAGTAGAACCTTTAGGGTTTTTTTGTTTTGTTTTTGTTTGTTTGTTTGTTTGTTTGTTTTCATATAAAACCACACTGTCTGAATCATCTGATTCTGCCTTTTCATCTGCTGCCTTGAAATTTTCATTTCTGCCTGATTTCTCTGACTAAGATTCCAACTACTGCATTGAACAGAAGCATCCAAGGTGAATGTCCTTGTCTTGTTACTGCTCTGAGATGAAAAATGTTCAGCCTTTCACCACTGAGCTTGATGATAGCTGGTTTTCTGTGTCAGTTGAGATAATCATGAATTTTTCTCCCTTCATTTTTGCAATGTGTATTATACTGTTACACTGACTGATTTTCCAGGGGCAAATTGTAGTCCTGACATACTCTGTACCCTTTAATATACTGCTTGGTGATGATGATGATGATGATGATGATGATGATGATGATGATGATGAAGAGGAGGAGCCTCTGTGTGTGCTATATGCTAAGGTGCTTATGCAGAAGCCAGAGGTGTCCTGTCATTCTTGGTCTCTGGGGAGGAGCCTGCCACCAAGGCTGGAGCTAGAATGAGAACTAGCAAGCCCAGTTATCCTCCTGCCTGACGCCTTCTTCCCTCAGCCAGAGCCGGGATGCAAAATGGTTTCAAGAAGGGGTTTGTCACCAAGTTCTTTTAAATTGAAAAGAATGTTACACGTGAATACAATGTATTTTTACCGTATCCAATCTCCTGTATCCCCCCTTCCACCTCTCTCTGCACTTCACGTCTCCTCCTCCTCCTTCTAACCTGCTGAGTCCAGACAGTCCTGCTCATGTGCGCAGAAGTCTGGGACCATCCGCTGGAGCGTGGGAAGCCTACACACTGCGCCTGACTTGTTCATGGGTCCTGGGGACTCAGGCTCATGCCATGTGCTTGGACAGTGAGAGTCCACGGCCCTATGCTTCCGAGTCCAGTTTGCTCAATTTTATTGAGGATTTTGCAGCATACTGAGACATGTTCTCGGTCTTTTGTTTTAAGTTTCCAAGCTGTTTTCACCTGACTTTGGTTTTAGAGTGGCTGCTTCATAGAATGAGTGAGATAGGAACGGCTGCCTGTGTTTCAGGCCTGGTATTAGCTCTGTAAGTGCTAGGTAGCAGTCATCAACAAAACCATCTAATCATGGACTTCTCTTTGTTGGAGGGTTCTTGATTCCTAATTCAATGTCTAAATATGTTTATAATTTCTATTTCATCTTGAGTCATTTTAGGTAGTTCACACCTTTCTAGGGATTTTTCCATTTCACTTGGATTTATCCAATTTATCTGGTGTAGAATTGTTCATAGAATTGTTCATTTATTTCTATAAAATGAACGCTGATTTTTCCCCCTTCCTCTTTCCTTTCTTTTTTCCCGTGAAATCGGTCCTGTTATATAGCTCAGGCCGGCCTCAAAACTGGAGATCTGCTGCACAGACTGAGTGACCTCAGGTACCCTTGTTCCTGGCTGGCCTCAGATTCAGAGACTCGCTGTATAGCCTGTGTCCTCCACGATCTGTGAGAATTGCACTAGACGCTTTCTCCAGATGCACAAATGCTGAGGAAATGAGGCCCTGCAAGCCAAAGGAAAAGAATGCTGATGTCCTCTGACCAGCTCCCACCCCATTCCCTTTCCCCAGTGGTACAGTATGGAGCTTCCAGCCTGATTCCCACCCTCCCTCTCTCTCCCTTTCTTCCCCCTCTCTCTTACTCTCTTATGTTTTTGTTTTCTTTTGTTTGTTTTGAGACAGACCTCTCACTCTGTATCCCTGGCTGTAAAAGTTTTTATTCTTTTAGCTACTTTGTTTTTAGGTTCTCCTGCCTCTTAATATCTTCTCCTGGCTCAGCTCAGCTTATCCTGGCTCAGCTGTCACCAACTCTTTTCTCACTCTGCTAGCTCAATTCACTCTCAACTGTCTCTTATTTTTACTCTGCTCAATCTCTTTTCTTCTTCTCTCTAGCCCTACACACTCTTCTTTCTTCTTGGATCAACTATCATCTCTGCCCTTGCTCTTCTGTCTCCTGGACCCTATTCCTGCCTACTCCCTGATCCTACAACTTTCTCCCCCTCCTTCTCCCCTCTCTCCACTCCCAGCCTCTGTTGGCTTTTTTTTTATATCCTCTGCTGTTCTCAGAAGTCCAAGAACCAACTGATACTGAAGGGCATAGGGTCAGACTGTCCTGGAGCTCTCACTATGGAGACTTGGTTAGCCATAAACTCACAGAGCTCTGCCTGTCTCTGGCTCCTGAGTAATGGGGTTAAAGGCATAAGCCACCACTCCCAGCTCCTGTCTAATTTTTTTAAATGCTGTTTCTTTATTCTCTAGCTTGACTCAATGGCATCTATCTCAGTTCTTTAAGAAATAGAAGTCCCAACCTCATAGAGATGGCTTGAGATCATGTCATAACTAAAATCCTTTAAGTACATTTTAGTTGCTTTCATTACCTGTGTGAGGAAAGTGAAAAGGATGTTATACAAATGAATAAATAGTTCTGCTTACACATGGACTCAGCAGAGACCAAAGGAAGAATCAGCCTTATGCTGGTGTCTGGTTTGAGGGTATCACTGGGCTATTTCCCAATTAGATCACAGAGACAAATCCTGCCCACTAAAGTCCTGGGTTAGAAACCTGACTTTTTGCCTCCTTTCGGAGATAAGAGTCAGGAAGACATTCTTTGTAGACTTAACAAATTTTCTTCTAGCTGTTGTCTTTTATTATCAGTGTGAGCTGCCTTCCCCAGCTTCAGTCATGTGGGTTTTGTGGTGAGAGGGAGAAGTTATTCTCTCTTGACTGTCATGCTAACTGTGATGGCAAAGGCTAGTGAGCTGAGGTCTTCCCAAGAGGCTTGTCTAATCCACCAGACATGCTAGTATAGAGGCACGACAGTGTAACGCTCTAGCCATCTTTGGAGAGGATTGTTTTACTTATTAAAAATGGGAGTATTCAAGAGAAAGAGGCAGGAGGATCTGTGAATCCAAGGCAAGCCTGGTCTACATGGTGAGCTCCAGCCTA
Source organism: Rhombomys opimus (assembly GCA_010120015.1). Classification (NCBI taxonomy): domain Eukaryota; kingdom Metazoa; phylum Chordata; class Mammalia; order Rodentia; family Muridae; genus Rhombomys; species Rhombomys opimus. The sequence continues at coordinate 402,754 of REGO01000129.1, forward strand.
ACCAGGGTTAAAGTGGGTTAAGGAAGTAAGTACCTAACATCTATCACAGGTCTTATAGTCTATTTTATTCAAAACAAATTTAAACTGGGCACGTACCATTAACCCTTGACCCTCCACCTCCCTCCCTCCCTCCCTCTCTCTCTGTCTCTGTCTCTCAACAAAACCTCAGTCATTCGATTTTATCAATAAAGACTCAGGAGCCAGATGCTGGGGTGAAATCCTCTATCTCAGAGAAGCAGAGATAGTACCCAGCTGACCTTCCTACTCAGCCAATGTCCTCCCGAAAAGAAACGCTCTTTCCCCATGCCACCTCAAAAAAGCAAACGCACAAACAAACAAAAACAAACCTCAAACTCAATGTTTCTCCCTTCTTCTTTGTGTCTATCTATCATCCTGACTTCCTCTTACTCCCTCTGTTTTTTTTTTTTTTGTTTTGTTTTGTTTTGTTTTTTCTATGTTCACTCCATTTCAACTGGTTGTTTGCTTCGCCTCTTGGCCTATGGTTGATCTTACTTAGTTCAAGCACAAAGTTCTTGGATTAAAGGTGTGTGCTAGGGCTGAGCCACACGACAATTAGAAACAGGTTTTTCCAGTAAACAGCCCAATCTTAGGGTTCACAGTGTGATCAAATGTCCTGAAACACTCTTTCCTATGTGCTGGGATTACAGGTGTGTTCCCCCACACTTGCTTTTCCCTTGGAGCCAACTTCTTGGTTATATGACTAGGAATTTCTCCATTTATCTCACCACCAGTAGTGTGCTTTTCTTTTTTTCTCTTTTCCAAAAAACAAGAAACAAACAAAACCCTCCTTTGTTGTTGAGACAGAGTGTTTCTATGTCTCCCAGCAAACACCTGCAGGAACATGCTATTCTATCCTGACAATTAGAAAATTCCAGACCAGCTAGAAAGGTTCAGCTTTGTGACAGTTAACTAGCTAAGAATGATACAGCTATTTTAAGGATTGTAACATAGTTCTAGGGACCAGGAAAAGGCTACTAAACAATACTGGATACCTACCAGAGCCCTTAAATGGCCTTGCTTGAAGAGATCAGTCAATAACTTACAAGAAAAAAGAAACTCAGCTTGAAGGCCACAGGGATGGTAACTAAGGAGACATGAAGGCAGTGTATTAGTTATTATAAGGTAAACAGTAATCTTGGTGTTCGCAACTTCTTGGAAACTGCCAACTGTAGTGGTAGTTTTAAAAGAACCTAGGAAAGGAAGAGCAAACAAAAGGCTTATCCACGCTTAAATGGAGTTGTCCAGTATCAGAGAAAAAGATGCTGAATGTAGCAATAAAATTATAGTTACACCAGCAGTAAAATCTATGGCGGCACCGAGGTCATCAGCCACGGTCCTCCCTACAAAATAGCCCACAGAACAAAACTCCCTGCTTGGGTTGGCAAGCGGTAAGCCTGGCAGCCTGATTTAGGTCCCCACAATCCAGAAGTGGGGCCCAAACCACTGTGAACTGAGGCGTGGTAAATCTCTGTCCCCGGATAGGGAGCTTTCTGGTGATCAGGACCTCCTTTGTTTTCAAACTTAGTGATTCTTCCAAACTTTTCTGGAGCAGTGTGGATGAATTCTTCAACACATGAATGAACTACTGATTGAGTCACTTGTTCATCCCCAAATTCCTCTCTTGTTCTACCCTCTCATCAAGTCATCCATTCATTATGTATCTATTTACCAATTCACCCACCCGACAGCCTGTTTATCGACCACTAACCCCTTACACACACACACAAGCATGACACACACACCAGCACACATACACACTTTTCAAATCCCTTCTTGCTTGATCTCTGGTCACTCTTTTTCAACTGGCTGACCTCTGTACGTGTAGGAGTTTTGAATCCTCTGCCTGCTTGTTCCTTGGTCTCATGCAGGAGTCTTCGGGCCCCTGTCCCTCTGGGACCTGCAGCTTCCCTGGAAGGCCCTGATAGGACCCCTCAAAGGCTGTGTTTTCATACCCACTTGAGGAAATTCAAGGCCATAACCACAGATACAAAGGGAAAGGTACCCAGAAAACCGAGCGGCAATTTGGAAATGGCACAGATAAAAATGACTGTGCTTGCATGCAGCCAGGTCAGCTCAAGGCAGCTGTTGGTGTAGGTAATTACAAGCCTTCAGCCTTGTCTCTAGTCCTGAGGTCTCCACACATGCAGGCAGAGGCCTCTCGTTTACCCAGCGTGTTCTGGGTTTTCTCATTAAAACCCACATGCCTCACCCTGCCAAGCATAAGCCATCGCCATTTCTATTCTCAGAGCCTCCGGGTTGCTGGCTGGCGGCTCAGGATGGCTCCTCACATTCATCAGGCTGTGATGCGCTGCTGAGCAAAAGCAGCGACTGAACAGAAACAGATGTCAGCGTCCCGGGACATGGTGGTCGCTCCCTCTGATGCGTTTCCAAGTCTGCCTTGGTGCCGCCAGCCAGGAGCGGCGCAGAATGACAAGTGGGGCTGCCAGCTAGAGAAGCCGAGGCGGGAGCCAGGGCGGGGAAGGAAGAGAATCATTAATTAGTGGCTCCAGAAGGGAAATGAGCTCTCAGCTCGCATCAGCTTCTGAACTCAAGTGGGGTTAATTGTTTTCCATGCCAGCCACACAGCCGCTTTCTTCTCGGGAGATGGACATGAGTGAGTCTTAATTAGCCAGCCTGCCCTGCTCTGTTGATTAGCTATGAACAGGACGTTACCTGGCTCGACCCTGGTGCTGTCCATGACGCGGGGCAGATCAGAACACACGTGCGCACACACAGGAACTCACACACAGCCAAGCTCAGAACCCCTCCCCACTCCCCATGCAGGAAAGGGGCTGGACATCCTGTCTCGGGGACAAGGCAGTCTTCACTCGGCCACCTCACGCGTCCGAAGGAAACGTTGCAGAAGGCAGGTCTGCGGTGGGGCCTTCCGTTCGCTGGGATGGCTTCTGAAACCAGGGGCACGCGTGGGGACGGTGTTCTAGGCTCTTGCCCTCTGCGGCTCTAGGGACTGCCACACCACTGGCCCAGGTGGCTCAGCCTCTCCATCCAGCCAGCTGTGAACTGTCTAGCAGCGAGTCTTGAAGCTCAGTAAGCAGACAGCCCCACGCCACTTTGTATAGAGAACATGAAGGAACCACTCCTGATTCTCCTGAGAACTGAGGCCCCAAAGCCCATGGCTGTACAAGATAACTGTAGTCTTGGCTAAGATGGACCCTGCATGACGGCACATTGTGAGAATGCGGCCCCGAGCAGCAGGACAGAGCTCAGATCCCACCAGAGTCGTCTCGACCTGTAGGCCCTCTTGAACAGTTTTCTCCCCTGAACAGTGTTGCCTTTGGAGCACTTGGTCGCCGATACACACTGCTGTCTTCACTGAGCCTTGGCTTACCTTAAGTCCACCCTGAGCTGCCAGCAGCTCACAGTGTCTGAAGGACTTCTTACTGAGAGCCTAAAGCTAACTAGAAAATCAAAACCCAAAAAGCCAGCCACGGTTCGTCTCATTTCCTGCTCTGCCAGGGCTGGAATGGGGCACCTCTGGTATTTCCTTTCTGGTTGCATGTGGCAGGACCTTGAGTCTTTGTGGCACTTAGCAACCTCCTCCCCCCTAACCCCTCAGGGTACTCGAGGTGTAGAGGGGACAGGAGGCACTGGGGATGGGTGTGGGTGGCTCCAATAACGTTTTGGTCCCTCACAGGGACTGACATCAGGCAGCCACAGGAAACAGGACAACCAGTGTGTTGCTTTCCATCTAACACACACTCACAATCCCTTGTAGGGTACCCCTCCCATGCCCTCCTCCTGAATAGTGCCCCTGAGTCTCAGCGGCGTTTGGGCACAGTGGCTTCCTGATGAATCTATACTGCATTGGCTGCAGAGGCTCCCGGGCTGGCCCTGGAGAAACAGGGGCATCTACCATTTCCTGTCTACACCGGCTGCATCTGTGTCTCAGTGTGAGCTGATGACTGGGTATCTGCCCACACCCAGCACATAGAAGACAGTCTCGGCCCACTTCCTAGCCAGCCTCCCAAGGCTCTCGAGTGGTGTAGCCACAGCTAGTGCTCAGGAACATGGGAAAGAAGGTTCAGTGGGGCCGAGGAGTCCTGTTTGCATACAGCTAGGCTGCTGGCTCCATGTTTTGGGGAGCTGCACTGGAGGCCCAGGGTTCTACCTCAGCCTCACACCTTCCCCAGCATGGGTCTGATTCCAGAGCTTCTCTTGCCAAAGGGCTTGGACGGGACAGGCATGCGCACTCACACACATACGCCATGTACAGCAGCATAGGGGCATTCAGGCGGCCAGGAGCCTGAGTTCCTGGGAAGAAGTCAGCCCCAAAGACCCAAGACCAAGGCTCAGCGCAAACACGGCTGCTTGCCTCTTCCTGTCTTTTCTATTAACTGGTGGTGTGGACTCAAGCAAGCCAATTAATCTTCCTTCCTTCCTTCCTTCCTTCCTTCCTTCCTTCCTTCCTTCCTTCCTTCCTCTTTCCTTCCTTCCTTCCTTCACCTCCTTGACCTTCTAAGTGGAAAAGAACAGCTGATGTGACAGGCCTGCGCCATGAGTCTGGCTTCAGCCAGCTTCAGCAGACCGCCATGCTGGTTGTTTATGTTGGATGAAACGTCGTTACAGGACTTGGCACTCACTAAATGTTAATTCTTTCTCCCACCCGCCCCCTCCGCCTCGAAAGCTGGATTTAGTTTAACACCAAAATGCCACCCAGTCCTTTGACATTTCACCACTCAACGCACACTGCTAGGGTGTCTTCAGCGCTATTTGCAGAGCATTTCCTGAACCTTGAAATGTTGAGGCCTAGCACATTTCCACTGGGGCATTTATAAGCACCTCAGCCCGCACCAGCTTTGGAATCTGGGCCCTTGGGAGACGTGGAACAGACGGCTCATCCATGGTCACTCAGTTTATAAAAACAAGACCAGCGGCACTCCACAGCCTTCTAATGATGGTAAGCTTTGTGGCCAGGGCTCATCTCCCTGCACCCTCAGATCTGCAACCCACTAGGACTAGGCTGGCCTCAAACTGTGCAATCTTTCTGCCTCCCAAATATGAAACACTATGCTGGCTTTTATAATTTTTCTAAGGTGATTTTACTGGGGGTTCGTGTCCTCTGCCCGACAGTCATGATGCTCGCTTCTTGATCCTTACGCGCAAATAAACTTCCCTCCTTGTTTACTGCATATAGTTCCAGGATGTAGTTGTCTTGCTCAGCCGAAGCAAGACTGAAAGTTACAAGTTAAAAAAAAAACAAATTTAGCACATGTCTGCAATCTCAGCACTAGAGAGACAGGAGCAGAAGAGTTGCCTTGAGTTTGAGGCTAGCCTGGACTACATAGTGAGACCTTGTCTTAAATTTTAGAAATGAAGTAAGTTTTCTTCTGTTGTTTTTGTGAAGGGATGAGGCCACAGACCCTCCCGTCCCGTGGTCTGAGGGCTGAAGCTGGGATGGACCCTGAGAGATGTTAGATACGCCTCCTGCGCCAGGGTTGACAGAGCTGCAGGCAGCGCCCTCAGGGTTGTCGGCTGTGTGAACCGCTGTGTCTCCTCAGGCAGGAGCCACGCTGAGGCCTGAGTGGTCACCTAGCTCCTGGGGATCACTCTCCATGTCCAGGGAATGTCCTGGGGGGTACCACAGTGAGTGGCTGGCCTTGGCAAGGTCACCCAGAAGTCTTGAGGGCAAGGATCTACGCAGGTTTCACAGGAGCAGGAGGGCCTGCTGTCAGAAAATGGCAACTGCTGCTGAGGCCTGAGGCCTTTGCCTGAGGAAACAGCTTAGAAGAAAAACTCGGCCAACTTTATGCCAAGAAGGCTGTAGCAATCTTGTCCCTATGGGAAAAAAAATGGAAATAACTCAACTTAACAATAGATGCAGCATTAAGCACATGAATGCCTGTAATATGGCACATTACCTACCCACAGGTGACAAGCCCTGGCAAACGGCATTCTTTGGATTCAGGTAACACTCAATCTGATTTTGTTAACGCCCCCTGCTCAGTGCGGAGCTGGCATGAAACAGCGCTGTGTTTTTCTGATCACAGGCCTCCCGCAAGCCCCCTTTCTTTACCTTGGAACTGTTTCTGGCAGAGCCAGTTGCTTTCATTTAGGCTCCAGGCTCCTGCCTAGTTCTGAGCTCAGGGCCTCACAGGGGATGCTGCAGCTGCTCTTCGCTGCCTCTTCTTGCAGTGTCTTAGGGGGTACGAGGGGTCTACTGATCTAAGGGTTGATATGCTCTGAAGTCCACACATCTTAAAGCCTGATTTCTGTGGTGATGGAGGTGGGAAAGGCAGGGAGACAGAGACATGGTTTTCAGGAGAATGACTTTTTGGGCAGTTCTGTCCCCTGGTGCTCTGTCCTCTGGGATTCTTGCTATGGGTGCACTAGGCCCAAGCCACCACCCCTACCAACACTCAGTTTTCTCCACACAGGACCGCAGAGCCTTTGGTTGACCGCATCCATAGCCCTTGTGTTTCCACACCTCTACCTGAACTACATTCTGGAGATTTCCTCCAGGAGGAGTGACAATTTGTCAAGCTCATGGGCCTTTGCTTTGGGGGGTAGGATAGTCTGAGCATGGGCATGAAGAAGGCGGGGCTCAACTGCAAATGAGTAAGTCCTGAGAGGAAGGGGGGCTCAGCCACTGCCACCTTCGCTAATGACAACACAGAGGGCTAGAACAGAGTGAGGCCGGGGAGCAGCCAGTGAGTGCTGTGTGACGATGGAAAGCCATTCACACTGCCAGAGAGTGACCCTGCCTGGAGGAGATCCATTCTGAAGAGAGAAAATGAACTCAACAGAGAACCGGCCTGCAGGTTGGGGTATCCAGCCATCTCAGCATCTAATTCAGTCAGCCCTGCCTCTGTGGTGGAATAGTCTCGGAGTCACCAAGTCTTGTCCTTGAATAGGACTGCCCTGCTGAGGAGGAGACCATTAAATGAGAAGCAGAGAGACTCATGCTTTGCACAGAGGAAAGCTGTTTTCTGCCTGCAGGGTTACTGAGCTGCTCTCTTCTCCCTGTGAATCACAGCAGGGTCTCTGAAATTGGTTTCCCATGATGCCCAGGATGAGGTCCACAGGAACCAGCCAGGTTTGCAGGGAACGCTGTCACACTGTCTTCTCTTGGGCATCGGCGTGCATGCATGAAGGTCAAAATGCCCGGGAAGCTTTTGGTATAGAAGCTCACCTGCAGAAGCGCCTGATGGCCTACACTCAACTGGTGATGGAGTTCTTTATTTAAACTCCAGCTAAGGGCACCCCAAGGTGTGTGCTGGAACACTTCCAAGAAGTGAAAATAAACAAACACCAACAGAAGAGGTGTTTATTGCTGCCAATTACAGGGCCAGGCGTGGTCCTCACCACGAGACCTTATTCCACCTACTGAGATGGCTAAACTTTAAGAAATGCTGATTTATTCTCCCCTCTGAACAGACAGTGTGAGGCTCACTGCCCACAGGAGGGAGAGGAGAGCCTCAGACATACAGCCAGTGCGTGTTGGAGAGCGCCTAAGATGTTCTCCGGTAGGCCCGCAAGAAGGGCTGACACTACAGCCTCATCGCTCATTCCTACGTGAGTAAGAGTTCCTGGAAAGAGCACTACCATGACTGATCCTTCTAACGGGCTACTTAACTGATAAGAACCTCAATGACTGGAGAACTTGGAACTTTGCTTGTCCAAAGCCTAATTGCAACTCATTTGGGGCTCTCTTTAGCCTCTCAAACAGCTGTTCCGTACCTGCTCCTGTGTCTGACCCAGTACTAACAGTACTAACAGGTGAAAACTATTGGAGTGTATTAGCTTAGATCTCTAGCTTCTACCAATCAAAAGGCTAAGTGTGTCCCTCAGACAGCATCTAAGGCCACAACGGAGATTTCCCAGCTTGCTTGAACCAGGGTATCTAAAGTTCCTACCAAGGTATTTGAAAAGTGTTTTAATTTATGACTTTGTTCTATTGCTATAAAAACTTCATAAAAAGGGGGTATAGTGGTTCACACCTTTAATCCCAGCACTCAGGAGGCAGAGGCAGGTAGATCTCTGAGTTCAAGGCCAGCCCGGTCTACAGAGTGAGTTAGTTTCAGGACAGCCAGAGCTATGTAGAAAGACCCTCCCTCAATTAAATTAAATTAAATTAAATTAAATTAAATTAAATTAAATTAAATTAAATTAAATTAAATTAAATTAAACATATCAAAGTGTACTATGTTAGAACGTATAATTCTGGGCAACCTGAGTCCATTTCTGGGTCGCCACTCATATTTACTTTCAGCACAAACAATCTGTCTCCTTGAAGCGAGAGCTGTAATTTTGCATTGACACAGGTCTTGCTATATGGCTCAGGATACCTTTGAACTTGAGGCAATCCTCCTGTCTCTGCCTCCTGAGTATTGGAATGGCAGATATGTACTGTCATATGTGGCTTAGCATCCCTGTTTAAACCCCAAGGACAGAGGAAGGAGTTTGCTGTCACCAGGTTAAAAAAATAGTGATGGGTTCATGTCATGGTCAGCCACTTTCCCACCCATTCTGCCCACCACGCGTTCATCACTTATCATTTAGCATCCTGCCGGGGGGACTAGGGGCTGAACAGCAATCGGAAGAGGGGGAACCCAGAAAAATACAGTTCCTGGCTCTGTAGGGCATGGAGATGGGGCTTGAACTGAGCAGCCCAGGGGCCTTCCTCCAGGGAGAGGAGGGTGGGAGTTGGCAAGTCTCCCTACCATGGAAGCAAATGAGGGGTGGTTCGGGGCTGTGTGGCCTGCACAGCAGACAAGGACTCTGGCTCCCAAGAGCCCGTACGTACAGCTGTGTTGCCTTTCCCAGCTGGCGGAATCCAGATCTTTTGCTGCCTACTCAAGAAGCTGGGATCTCTTTTTCCCAAGCTTGTTCAATCCTGCAGCAGGCCCGGGAAGCGTGGTAGAAAGAACCAAAATGTCAGGGCTGGAGGTGTTGAGTTTGTCCTAGCCATGTGATCTTCTGTTCAGGATGGAACTCCAGTCTCTCTTGGCAAGCAAACATCAGATAAAATTATGTCCTTGCCACCAGCAAGGACACGTGCGGCCTTGCCCTCACGTCTGTCTGCAGATCACACACTCAGCCTTTTCGGGTTCTATGGCATTTCAGGACCCAAGAGTGTGTGCGGCTTTGGGCATCAGAGAAGGGCCACTGTCTCAGGGCTTTCGCTCTGCCTGGCTTGTAGCGTGTGGGAAATGCTGCCGCTGAAGGTGAAGATAATTTTCTTCACGTGAAACCACCCCCGAGGTACCTGGGAATAACCACTCTGCTCCCCACTGCAGCACAAAATCTCAAGGCTCACCGGCATAGTCAGGTGTGCAGCGGGTCCCCCACACCAGTGTGTGCGGTGGCCAGGCTTGCCTCCTGGACTCAGTGTGGCTTTAAGGTTTTAGCATCAAGTCGCTGTGCGCTGATGGGAGTGGATTGTGTTGCAGGAACTTGGATGGAGGCTCAGCTGCAGTAGTTGAATCACAGAATGTGCGATTGCTTCCCTGGGGCTGCTGCTTCCGGAAGAATGGCTAGCTGGGTGGGGCAACCGGGCCGCTGCTGAGAAGAGCTACTGAGCTCTCCATGACTGGAGGGTGGGTCCTCACCTCTCCAATCTACAAGCCGGGCCGCTGGAATGCATGCTTTAGGAAGCGCTTGTCTTCCGCTAGGACCAGACAGAACTGGAAGCGCAGGGACCCCTCCTGCGGGCAGCCAAAGCCATTAACTTAATCTCCTCGCTGACCGGTGCTTGCACCCGGTGTGTCTCAGGTGTTAGCAGAGGGCTTGAGTTTTGTTTTCTTTACTGGCAGTTCTGTCCTAGGCCTCCCAGGGAGCAGAAGAGAATCTCCTTGGTTCCGTCTCCAGAACACAGAATTTTGCCCTCTCTAGATGCTCAGCAGCATCTGCAGAGGATAGGGTGTGCTGGAGAGGCTGTGGGGCGCTCGTGGGAACAGAACACTGGCACCGGGCACCGTGTGTACGTGGAGGCTTAGGAGGGAAGAGGCCGCTCCCCAGACCCTAGTCCCTCAACGAGAAGCTCAGCAGATGTCTGTTGGTTAGTCATGCTGAATCAAGAGGCAGGGAAAGTCTTCCCTGCTGTGGATTCCCTTTGTAAACTTTGAATACTTTGTAAACTTTGTATACTTTGCAGGAAAGTGTCTGGGCCCCGCCCCCACCCCCGCCTGGGGAGCTCCCGCAGCCAAGCTGGGCTGCTTAGGTTTTGCCTCTGTGCACCACCCACAGCTTTCCCCAGGCGTCTCTTCTTCAGCTCCCCTGGGTGCCACTCCTATGTGGTCCCTGAGAGGGGTGCTGGGATCCTCAGCTTGTGCTGCTGGTCACTCTACACCTGCGGACAGCAACACCTCAGGACCCCAGAGCAGCCGAGGCTAAATCTCCACAGCCCTGGGACCTGAGATCAGACTCCTGGAGAAACTGAGACGCTGAAGTCATGGAGAAGGCAGTAGCGCCAGAGTAGGGGTTGGGCTGCTGCTGACAGGGAATGCAGGGGAGGGAGGCGTGTCCAATTGGAGCTAGCCTGTGAGCTCAGGCGCCTTGTCTCTCTATGGTAAAAATGTAAAAACTAGCTTTACATGGTACTGTTAGCCGGGGACCAGGACCAGGAATCTGGCCACTCAGTATAAATTCACAGTTTAGTTGAGGAAAGTTGTTTTGTTTATCTTAGAGTTCAAGTCTGTAAACCCCTTAAGGTAGAGTCAGTAGGCCCCTCCTTCACGCCTCTCTACCTGTCAGAACAGCATTTCCAGCCTCTATAACTGTCACATAGGCCATCTCCAAGCCCCTCAATAGGACCCTTCCCAGATTATGTTAATATTAGGTGAAAAGCATAAACAAAACCCATTAATCCGTGAACAGAAACACCCAAAATCACTAAGCTCCCCCAAGATCAGGACTTGAAATCCCATCAGTCCTCATGCTGGAAATCTCTGCCCTAAAAAGCTCCACCCCCTAAGAAATCCTATTTAAAGCCTATGTCTGCTCAGTTTCCTGCTGCCTTCTCCCAGGAGCAGAGGCAGACACTCCTGGATTCGTCCCTCCATTCCCTGGACCCTCCAATAAATCTCTTATGAGATTTGCCGCCTGATGTGACTCTCATCAGAAGAAGCCAAGAAGCAATGAAGAGAAGCAAAGAAGTGGAGCGGGACAGAGGCTCCTGAGCGCCTTGGCTCAGCTGGGGATGCCCTCCCCTGGGAGCTGCAGCACCTCTGCTGAGGAGGCCTCCTGTGAGAGTTGTGTGGTTCCTGAGGAGGCCTCCTGTGAGAGCTGTGTGGTTCCTGGGTGTCCCTGTCTCAGGAGGCCCTTCCGCTGGGACACGGGTTCCACCTCAGTGCCGTGTCCCGAGCTCTCGAGCCCTAAGACGCCTTCCCATCTGAGCAGGGAAGGTGCTCAGACCAACGCTGTCCATGTTTCATATCCACCCCTCTGTCTGTCTGTCTCTTTCTCTCTCTCACACACACACTGGGGAGATGTGAACCAATGTTTATTCACTCCAGATTGGGACATTGACCTTGTAGGCCAAAGAAACACTTTTGCCTAAATCTAGCTTTGAAAAGCAGTGAGTTTATTAGGGTTACTTACAGGAGCATGGGTGACTAAGCTGTGCCACTGAAAAGTCCCCTCCAGCAGTGGCCTCCCAAGAGCCACAGAGCTAGATCCTCTGGTCAATCTTCCACCTTTTACACACCCTAGCACCTCCTGATGTCCCATGCAGCTGGGGGTAGGAGTGAGGTACAGGAGTAGGTATCTAGAATCTCAGAAGAGGGTCTGCTGACCCCCCTACTCCCTCCTTCTGTAACAGAATGTCAATAGACCCCGTCTTGTGAAGACCTCCTGAGAGTGGAGGAGTAAATTTAGTAGCAGACATAGCTAGCCATCGCCATCTTGTTCCTGGAGGGTAGAGTCCTCCAAAACTGAAGCGCCATGCATATATCACACTTGGATTTAGTCGGGAGTCTGTATAATCAAAACGATTATAGTATGTGGCAGGACACACTCATGGACTCTGGCACATTGGAGCACGCCGTCTTAGGTATGTTAGGTTCTGTGATAAAACGCCACAAGCGAAGGCAACTTGGAGAGAAAAACTGAAGCAGAAAGCATGGAGGAGTGATGCTTAGGGCTTGTTTCTCATGGCTTGTTCCCAGCCTGCCTTCTCAGGCAGCTCAGGATTATCTGCTCAGGCTTGGTGTCACCCGCTGTGAGCCGGGCCCTGCGGCGTCAATCAGAAATCAAGACAAAACCCCACAGACTTGCTTACAGGCCAGTCTTGAACAGGCATTTCCTTAATTAAGATTCACTCTTCCCAGGAATGTCTAGGCTTGTGCCAGGTTGACAAAACTTGACCAGCACACACACACACCCACCCCGTCAGCCACACACAAACCATCACTATGGTCAACACTAGTCATCGGCTCTGCTGTGGCTAATGAGCAGCCTGGCACCAGCTGGGCATGGCTGGCTGCCTGGAGACCTCCTGGAGACCAAACCCTGAGTGTTTGCCCCAAAGCTTCGGTGTCTTTGATGGCTTGTGGCGGTTTGAATGAGAATGGCCTTCACAGGCTTATGTGTTTGAAGGCCTGGTCCCCAGTTGGTGGAACGGCTTGAGAAGGATTAGGAGGTGTGGCCTTGTCCTAGGAGGCATGCCACTGGGGGCAGGTTTTGAGCTCTCTGCGTCCTGCTTGTGGCTCGGGTGTGAGCTCTCAGTGTTTGCCTGCCTGCCTGCCCGCTGCCGTGCTCCCTGCTGTGCTCCCTGCTGTGCTCCTGGTCCCAGTGGTCATGAACTCAAACTCCTTATGCTAGTAAGGCCCAAATTCAATGCTTTCTTTCATGAGTTGCCGTGGTCATGGTGTTTTGTCATGGCATCAGAAAAATAGTTAAGACATTGATATGGATTGTCAAATTGACAAAAGAGCAGGCCTCTGGGCATGCCTGTGAGAGACCTTCTTGGTTAGGCTAACGGAAGAGAAAAGACACAACCCAGGCATAGACAGTGCCTTTTCCTGCGCTGAGGTCCTGAGCTGAGTGAAAAGGAGAAAGGAGGGCTGTAGCCATGTGTCAGCCGTTGAGCAGTGGCTGCTCTTCCAGAGGACCGGGGTCCAATTCCCAGCACCGACAAGGCGGCTCACAACCATCTGGAACTCCAGTTCTAGGGACACTGATGCCCTCTTTTGGCCTCCTCAGGTACTGCGCTCACACGTGGTGCATAGATTAACTGTAGGCAAAACACTCATACACATGGAAGAAACAAAACAAACCCAGAAAATTAGCTGAGTGTGAGCACTCATCCTCTGCCTCCTGGCAGCCATGTGACCGGCTGCCTCCCACTCCTGCCACTGTGCCCTCCCCATCATGGTGGACGGTGCCCTCCACTGCTGAGCCTAAATAAACTCCTTCTCACACAGATTCCTTTTGCTGGGCATTTTGTCACAGCCACAAGAAAAGTAACTGATACACTCACCCCTGATACAGTGACCCCTGATACAGTGACCCCTGATACACTCACCCTTGATACACTGACCCCCTGATACAGTGACCCCTGATAGATACAGTGACCCCTGATACAGTGACCCTCTGATACACTGACCCTCTGATACAGCGAGCCTCTGATACAGCGAGCCTCTGATACAGTGACCCTTTGATACAGTGACCCTCTAATACAGCGAGCCTCTGATACAGTGACCCCCTGATATAGTGACCATCTGATACACTGACCTCTGATACAGTGACCCCTGATACACAGACCCCTGATACAGTGATCCTCTGATACACTGACCCTCCAGCAGTGTTCAGTGCTGTTTTCCAGGTCAGCCTGTGGGGGGACCTGTTCTCCATCACTGAGCATAGCCTTGGGCCCACGGGGTCACTGAGTTCATCTCTGATCTGGCATCACCAAATTTTTGCCTGCTCTGCTCACCAGGAGCATGGTGACATGGCCTCTTTCATGAGCTGCTGCAGCAGCTTCGGTTTGCTTGGTTCTGACAGGGAAGTCCCCATCCACACTGCAGGTGTCTGCTGGGGCCTCGCACAGTGCACGTAGTTTTGCGGGATGGCTCTGAAGCTCTCCAGAATGCTGACTGTGGGAAGCAGGTGGCCCCAGGTAACCCTGCTTCTTCTGTCTGAAAGAAGAGCTGTTCCCAGCCAGGCAAGGATCAGTATAAAAGGTGAGCGACTAGAAGCAGGTTTCCTTCTTACCGGAACTCTGTTGGCCCTCGGAAGGTCTGTCAATATTTGAAGTCAAGCAAAGAAAGTGGTAATGGAGTGGCCTGAAGCATCAAGAGGCATTGCTGCTCAGCATCTGGTGGGGAAGTGCTTGAGGGCTCGCAGCTGAGAACCCAGGCTGCCTCTCTGTGTGAAGACGGCCTTATCCAGATATGGTGAAGGCCTCCTACATAGGCCTGCTGGCACTGGTTCTGCTCCTACTCCAATTCAAGTACCAAGAAGGCATTCCTTGTTGTGTTCCAGACCTTGGGCAGGAGTCTGGCTGGCTCAGTCAGCCACCAGAGACTGAGCAGTTAATGGGGGCAGGTACTCCTTCCTTCCATATAACTTTGTGAATTATAACATTTGCATAAAATATGATACATATAAAAATATGAAATTGCAGATTAAAAAATAGCATTCTAGTTCCTCAATTTATTAAAGTGGATCCTGAATATAAATAATACTTTCGTAACAAAAAATATTATTATGAGTTTACTGTGTTATATGTGATAGCAGCTTTTTGTTGTTGTTGTTTACAAAACTTAACCCCACCTACAAAATTATGAGCACATTTTAAAATGACATTCAAGTCTTTTTTAAACTGAATTTTTATAAACTAAAAACACTGCCACTTTAAAATACTCTTCTGGAAACTTAAAGCTGTAGCCCCATGCTCAGTTTCTTTTGTCTGTGATTAGTTGTCGAAACTAGTAAGAGGCTTACTTGGAGGCTGAAAGTCCAAGGCCAGGTGAGAGTGAGGTCAAGCTCTGTGTGGACTGTCTTCTCACCTGATAGGTGTGCAGGTCCCTGTCCCTCAGGGAGGCTCCAGCCTCGTGCTCTCTCATCTCCCACAAGCTCTGTGGGGACAAAGCTTCAAATGGGAGTTGGGAGAAGGACAGAAATATTCGGTGCACAATACTGGCCTCTCAAAACCGGCCAAGAGTGAATATCAATTGGGGAAAGAGTGTAACGTCAGAAGATCATAAAATCACTTGAACTTTTCATAGGACTGGACTTGAATATTTCAGTAGCATGCACACTTGCCTGAAACATGACTGCATATGCATGTGCGGAACAGATGTGCAGACGTCCTGCTGTTTACCATAGGCTGGGCCCCACAGAGCTGCTGGCAGGGCTCTTTGAGAGTCTGGAAGCCGTGCTGGCGGCATGCAGCTGGGCAGAGGAAGGAAGATGGCTTCTGCCGTAGCTGGCACTGGAGTCTCCTGCTCTTGCAGCTTTCTGTCCACGGGTCACAGCTTTTGAGACCTTCCACGCGCCGTGCACCATGCTAATGTTGTACATGTTTTTCCTACTGTAACCCAGCAGCCTTCAGGGAAAGGTCCCAGCGGAATACCTGTTTTGAGGATGGAGGAGAGTCCAGGAACAACTCAGGTGCCCCAGGTCAGTAGCCACTACCAGGTTCCACAGGTGGAGAATGACAGAGGCACCTGGATGCCAGGCTTAGCAGGTTTACCCACTCTGTCTGCTTTGGCTGGAACTACAAATATTTTTAAGTTGAAAAACTGTAAAACTCTATCAATTGGGCTAAAAGCTGCATAGCCTTTTGAGAGTTAGCTTCTGCCCAGTGTGTTAGGGTTTGGTCTGATGTTTGTATTTTGATGTTAATTACTGGCCCTCAAGATCTGGTTCCTGCCTGGATACACTTTGTTGTGTAAACCTACCTAAGGCATTATTCTTGATTGGTTGATTAAAAGGCTTAAAACCTGGGCAGGGCAGAATGGTGTAGGCGTGGCTAAGGTTCCCAGACTTTGGGAACATGAGAATCATGGGAAACAGACAGACAGAGAGACGGGAAGAGAGGAAGGGGCCACTAGGATGGGTTATCACGGAGGAGAAACCACTTGGGCCAGGAGGAAGGACTCTCATGGATGGAGAAAACACCAGGATGAAAAATATAAGCAAGTATTTATAAAATTATGGGTGGGAGATAGACTGGTTAGGAATGGTTAAGGCAGATGGCCTTGGATGGGGGCTGTGAGGTGGATGGTGAGGTTATTGAGCTAGGTGGAATATCTGGTCAGCCCAAGGTGTTTTAAGGCAATTATAAAATCTGATAGGTGTCTGTCTTATTCATTGTGATAGCAGGTTAAATAATACTGCCGTAATAATTAAAGGACAAATAATAAAGATATTTAGCCCAACAACAATTTTTATTTACAACAACACGGGTGGTAACTCTAGGGACCCATATGTAGATATGGACAGGGTTGGGCCCGATTTCCTGAAGCTCTCTTGGGTTCCGGCGTTGCGCTCTGCCAAGCTGATGGACTGCTGCTGCCCCCACCCAGCAGTCTCTCTCGGCCAAGGCTGTGTCCTTGGCGAGTGTGACCTAGAGCCAGCCTGCTGCCCAGGAGACATAGAGGGAATCACATTGAGTCCCCTGCCCCGGAGAGCCGTGTCAACCGTGTGACAAATTCAGCAGCTCCCCAACTGCACTCCTCCTACCCGGGCTGGGAAGGGAGTTCAGGCCTGAGACCACCAGGGTTGGTGCCCAGACACCTGCCTGAGCTTCCTGATGCAGCCAGGCTGCTCACACCGACTCAGGTCAGTGGCCTGAGATACGACAACGTCTTCCCTTTTGCTGTGATCCCAGCCACTGTTTCTCAGTGTTGGGAGCGGGTCTGGGGCTCTGGCTTCTGCCGGCCTCTCCACCGTCATCAAGATGTAGCTGCTTTTCTTATCTGGCCAGAGGATAAAGCAAATGGGGAGACACTGACACAGCCCCAGAGCCACTCACCTGTACTTGTACCCAGAACAAGAGACCCCAAAAGACGACCAGAAGTCAAGTCCGTTGCAAAACACATGAGGGTTTATTTAATACAAGCTTGAACCCAGGCCACCGCAACCTCCCTGGTGAAGAGGAGTGAGGCAGGGAGGTCTAAGGGAACAAGGTTTTTAAAGGGCAAAACCACAAGCAGGGTGGACGGCTCCAAGCCTTGGCGTTCGCTACACGATTGGGTGAGAGGAATGGCTTTTGAAATGGTTGCTTTACTTTAGGCACCAAGACCATACATAAACGGTTCTGGCCTGGCCATCTGGGTGGGTTTCCTAGCAACTGGATCTCTAGTGGGCAGAGAAAGAATGCAGTAAGGTTAGTTCTTCCCCACAGGTCGCTGGAACTGTCTCCCTCACCTGGCTGGCCTTCGTTTAGGCTTGTGCTTTAAACATTAAACCAATACCTCCCCCCCAAAAAAACAACCTAATTTTTAATTCTTTGGTCTTTCACGCTCTGAATTGTGGGCCCATCTGGCCAGCTTTTTCTTCTTCTTCCTCCTTCCCCCGCTGCTCCTTCTTGTAGAAAAGGATCTTGCTATTTAGCCCAGGCTGGCCTTGAACTCCCAGTCCTCCTGCCTCCTCTCTCATTTTCTCTCAGTCTGTCTTTCACAGACTAATCCTAATCACAGGATTAGTTAGAGACGCCGAACCGCTTAGTGACCTGGCTGCCTAGTTTTCTGATGCAGACTGAGGTGAAGCACGGCCCTCTTCCTGGATGGCACCCCTAGAAAGCCAAAGGCACCGTCTGGCCATCTGGACCTCAGGAGCTGCACCAAACTTCTTCTCCAGCGGCCTTCACAGCCCCTGAGACTCTGCTTGTGGCCTTGGGACTAGGGAGGTTCTTCAGAAACGGTCACCTGGGAGAGGTGGCCTACCTTCGGAAGTCTCCATGGCCACCCCTTCCCTGTCCCAGATTCTGCCTGCCAGGCCTATGTCTGCCTGGCAGACCCCAGGGTTCCAAGCAGCAGGGGCTCTCCCTTCCCCACTCACTCGCTGTCACCCACAGCGGCTTAGTCTTTCCCAGATTCCACTTCATCATACAGAGTCCGTGACCTGGGTAGGTCAGACTCCATGGGACTTGGGACCTTAAACAACACTGGTTTAAAGGCCGCCTGGGACCCAGACCCTACTGGACTAACATGGCTCCCTTTTCCTTTTTCTGTGGTGCTGGGAATTGAACCCAGGGCCTCATGCTCGTAGACATACTCTGGCACTGGGCTACATCTCATCCTTCCTTTGTTTTCACTGGGGACTCAGGCTCTGGAGTCCTGACTCGAGATCCAGGCTCTGATGTTTTGATTTGTCCCTCCTGCCTGGCCTTCACGCCTGGATGGCCTCTAAGCTTAGACATGCCTATGTTGAGAGATTTCACACGGCCTAGAATTTAGCCATTGTCTACATCTGGCTGTGGACAGGCTGGAAAAATGACTTGCATTTTGTGCGGGGCCTCATCAGGGACTCTGTTTCACTGAAGATGGGAACAAATATGCTGGGCTTCTGGGGTCTGGGCCAATGCCTTCTCCATCCTCAGCCTAGGCCTCATGCTTAGCAGAAGAGGACCTTGTCTCCTGAGCTTTGTGACCTGACTTGGCAACAGCTGCAGCCAGGGACCATTCTCAATGCCTGGTCGCTTACAGCAGTTTGCCCGGAGGTCATGCAAGTCTGCAAGTTGCTCAAAGCAGCTGTTCCCAGAATAACGATGCCTTCCTACAAACAGAGAGCAGCTTCAGCCCAGGAGGATTTCCAGTTATATTCTAAGTACAAGGCCCACTTTGAAGGACTGAAGCCCAGTGGTTTTTGTTGAGGACAGCCCCCTGGCTGGAGCCTTACCCACTCTCCCCTCACTCCCTTTCTGGCCTGTCTGTAGGTTCCCAGGTATCTCCATCAGGCTCTTGGGCTTGCTGGGGCCTGTCTGGACACCCCATCCAGTTCTGGGCACTGTGAACACGCTGAGACAGGCAATGTGACCCAGACAGTGGCCAGTGGGAGGCCTCTCTCTCCCCAGGTAAGCTGTGTGTGGCAGAGAAAGATCCAAGGCACAGGCTGTGCAGTCGACAGACAATGCAGTTGAATCACAGAGGCTGACATCACCCTCTCCATTGATTTGAGTTTTCTTCATGGTGGGAGGAATTGATTCCCTAATTCCTTGGGATTCTCTTTTCTTTTTTATTTTACTTTATGTGTATTTTGCCTGTGTGTATGTCTGCACCATGTGTGTTCCTCATGCCTGCAGAGGTCCGAACAGGGTGTCGGATCCCCTAAAACTTGAGTTATTGATGATTGTGAGCCAGCAGGTGGGTGCTGGAAATTGAACCCAGGTCCTCTGTAAGAGCAACAAGTGAAAAAGTGAAATGCTTTTACCCATTGAGCCATCTCTCCAGCCTACCCTGGCCACCGAGATTCTTAGAGGCACAGTACAAAAACTGTGCTGCAGATTAAAAAAAAAAAAAAAAAAAAAAAAAAAAAAAAAAAAAAGCATGATAGCTTCCGGGAGGGGGGGGGCAGAGAGACACAGAGAGAAGCAGAGAGAGACAGGGACAGAGAGGGAAAGGGATGGAAGGTCTTTGGGGTGACAGCAAGCCTCAGCTATGAATACACACATCTCCTGAAGCTGTAGGGCTGCTTTTCCCCTCTAGGCTCGCTCCTCCCTGTCTCCTCCCTCTGTCCTCTCCGAGTGCCATTGCTTCTACCCATCCAAGTCTTATTTTCCAGTAACTTCTCTGCGTAGGGGCCCACTGAAGCTGGGCCTGGCTTTCAGTCCCAGCAGCCATTGGCTCCTCCTTCCCTTGCTCATTGCTTCTTGCAATATGATTGGGTGAAATCTGCTCTCCCCTGCTTTCTGGTTTTTGTTGTTGTTGTTGTTGTTTTGTTTTTTGTTTTTGTTTTTATTAAAAAATGTTTTTAATACAGGGTCTTGCCCTGCTGCTCAGGCTGACCTTAAGCCAATCTTCTTGTCTTAGCCTCAGAATTGCCGTGAACCCTGATGTGCACCACGCTTGGCTCTGCTCGCAGGGGAAGAGCCAGGCCAGGGAAGGCTGAGCACAGACTTGGCACCCGTTAGATTGCCTTTCTTTCCCTTCGGTCCGCAACTTGAACTTTCAGAACTCAAGTCCTCCACCTTTCTCTTGAATGGCTCCCACTTTACAGTTCCTTTAACATTTTTCTACTTTCTCACTGTGTAAAAATCATTCAGTAAGACCCAGGCTTTGCGTTTTGATCTTTTCCACGGTTCGTCATATGTGTTAAAGTCCTTCCTACAGAGCGGGGTGGCCACGGCAACAAGGGGAGAGAACTGACACGACAGTACAGGGTATTGTTGGGTGTGTCAGTAACACAAATTCGTGACGTTTTCAGCGCATAATGTGACCCTGTTGTGTGTCAAACGGCGCCTGAGCATTCTGTCTGACTTATACCCGAGCGGCTGTCTTGGCCAGTGTTGTTCTGCTGTGAAGACACCAGGACCATGGCAACTCTTGTAGAGGAAAACATTTGACTGGGGCTGGCTTACAGCTCAGAGGTTCAGTCCGTTATCGTCACAGTGGGAAGCATGGCGGTGTGCAGGCAGACACGGTGCTGGGGAAGGAGCTGAGAGGTCTACCTCCTGATCGGCAGGCAGCAGGTCTTCCTGGGACTGTGAGACACTAGGCCTCTAGCTTCTGAGACTTCGAAGCCTGTCCCCTAGTGATGTACTTCCCCCAACAAAGCCACACCTACAGGGCCACACCTCCCAGCAGAGCCGCTCCCCAGGGGCCAAGCATTCACACAGGTGTCTACGGGGCCATTCCTATTCAAACCACCACAGAATCACGATTATTTTATTTATTAAAAGTGTGGTAGAGGAGCCAGGGAGATGCCTCAGTCAGTAAAATGGTTACCTTGCGAGCGTGAGGCACTGAGTTCAATTTCCAGAAAACACACGAAAAAGCCAAGTATGGTGGTGTACATGTGAAATGTCAGTGCTGGATAGATGGACACAGGCAGGTCCCCACAGCTCCCCTGCCAGCCAGTCTAGATTACTTGGTGAACTCCGGGTCAGTGAGAAACCCTGTCTCAAAACACAAGGGGGGTAGTTCCTGGGCATGACACCTCAGGGTGACCTCTGCATGCGTGTGCACAGGGACACTTATGAAAAGTAATTCTAAGACTTCAGTGTTTGCGCCCCAGAATTCTTGCATTGGAAATGACGCTAAAGCCCCACATTAATGGCATCTATATGCGGCCAGGGGCACAGAAAAGAAACCACCAAAATGGTAGCTCCATTATTATTATAAGAGAGAGAAACTATCCAGAGATACAGAGAACTGTTCAGAGCAGAGAAGAAAAGAAGACTGGCCCTGGCTTGGGCTGGGACAGGGGAGTAACAGGAATAGCAAAAGAGAATAGGAGAAGAGTGGAAACAGCCAGGTCAGGGGGAAAACCTTGCAGAGAGCAGGGGTCAGAGATGAGAAGGGCTGGGAGGCCAGTGAGGCTTTGGAACGGACTTGTGTGGGGGACTGCAGGACCTGGGGGGCAGCTTTGATACACAGCCACAGGTCAGCGGGAGTCTCATGCTCCTCCTCCCGCCGAAATGACTCCTTTTGGGAACCTGGAAACCCATGTCACAAGTTCCTGGGGAATGCCGGCTTTCCTCTAGCCACCAGGAGTCCTTTGCTGGTCCAGCATGTGGTCATTTCCGGACATATGGGCTTCCTGAGACCTAACAGTATCTAGAGACAGGTCACGTGGGAGATGAGTAGGGTTAAATGATGTCCTAAAGACGACCCATGGTGGCACTGGTGGTGTAAGAAGAGGAGACGGAGCCTGAGGCCACGGGGGTCTGTATGTGAGCGGTTCCCCATTCCCAATGCCCCACCCCCACCTCGTGAGGAGCCAAGCTCTCGGATGTCCACTCCAGGAGCACAGGCTGTGGGGAGTTCAGCTGTGGGGATTCCAGCCGAAGCACATTCTCACGCCTTCCCACTCTGCTGCTGTTCTGTTTGTTATTCATTCTTGCATTTTCTTTTGCAAACACATTAAATGACTCAAGGTTAATTCCTACTCTCCTAAACTGAAGGAGACAGGAAGGAGACCAGGGTCCCCGTGGCAGCACCCCATCTCATTGTCCCTTTCTACTGTACGTCCTCTGCTTACTTAGCCTTCTGGCTGCCCCCTGACTCTTGCTTCCTGGGTCAGATGTAGCGGACCTGGAAAGCAGCTGCTGCCAGGCCGCATGGCCACATTTGCAGCATCCAGCCTCCTGCGTGGCGTGAGGACTCCCCTCCACTTCTGCTTTTTCTGTAGTGCAGTGTTCTAGCCCAAGAAATGGTGCTGTCAACGGTGGACAGGCCATCCCGCTTCAGTTGACAGTCCAGGCAGTCCTCCATGGGCGTGCTCACAGGCCTGCTTCCGGTGAGTCTAGGTGGCATCAAGTTGACAACTGAGTTGAACCATCCTGTGTGACGTGACACCATCCTCTGTGCTCAGTAGATGAGCTAGGAAAGAAGAATTGCCTCTGCTGTGTGCAAGAAACTGGGCCCGCGGGAAGTCCTCCGTCCCTGCCTCAGGACTTCCCAGAGCTCACAGGAGGGCTGCGCTGCTTGTCTCCACAGGAGTTAACAGATGCTGCTTCTCCGTGGGTCCTTCCTCCCCACCCCACCATCTTGAGGCTTCAGAATGATCTGTGAAGCAGCACTTGGAGGCATTGTTATACATTGATAGCTCTCTGGATCAATGGTGTCTCATCGGTATAGAAGGGGATTAAGGATGTGGCTTAGTTGGTAGAGAACATGCCCGACATTCATGAAGCTGTAGGCTCAATCCTCACCCTGGCATAAACTGGGTGTGATAGTGCTCTCCAATAATCCCAGTTCTCAGGATGTGAATGAAACAAACCAGTGGCCGGCCAATCGGGGCATGAAGGCAGGAGCCTGTAATACCAGTACTTGGGAGGCACAGAGGGCCAGCCTGGGCTATATAGCAAGATTGTATCTTAACACACACACACACACACACACACACACACACACACACACAACACTAATAAGATGTTTAAAAAAAACCCATACCTAAGAACAAAGTACATTATCACATAGATAAAGTAGACCTGCTGTCCAGGGAGTTCAGCTGGACCTTACCTGCAGTGGGCAATGGGCATGCAGATAGGGAAGGTCAGCTGGGCTCATGCCTGCCTGGCTCCTTCCTCCTCAGATGCACAGATGGGCGGGGAGGGGCCTGGCAGGGGTGGGGATGTGGGAAGAGACAGTGGCTCCTGGTTTGCTGACACAGGGTAGAGTCAGTGTCACAGCAGGGGTCCCCCATCACCCCCAACCCATCTCCCCAGACCCATGCATAAAATTACAAAAGAAAAATTTAAAAACAAAAGCGGCCCTTGATCAACAGAGAGGGTACGCGCGGGACCCAGGTTCCAGGACAATGCCGAAGTCATGTCCGTGCCCTCAGAGAAGGAAGGTCCTGGTGTGGCCTCAGCAGGGCCACCAGCTGCTCCTCCCCAGGCTTTTCTCCTGATTGTTGCCTCTCCTAACTTGAATAAAACATCTGCTGTGGGTCACAGGGCAAGTGTGGCCATCTTACTTGTGGATTTAAAATTCTTTATATATGAAACCATACACAGAAATGATCCAGAATGCGTAAGCTCATGAGTGGTCAGGGTTAAAACACGAGGCTTCAGGAAAGCCTGTCTCCGAGGCGGCTGAGGTGTGGGCAGGTGTGGGAGGAGGGACAGGAAGAGCTGGCTTAGGCCTCCTGCCTCACTGCTCCGTTCTCACAGGGTCCTCATCAGCACCTCAGCACCCAGGCCCAGGGCTGCCATGGTAACACTCCTGCGCTGGGCTTCCTGCAGGGCCCCTTCCTCCTCTGCTGGACGGGCTCTCTCAGCCTCTGCTGGTGTGCTCAGCTTCCGTCCTTCCGAGCGTGATCCTGGCTTAGACATCCCACCGTATTCTCATCTTTTATCACCTGCGCTGATGAGCTGACAAAACCCCTCGCCCCTCCTGGGAAAACCAAACCCAAAACAAATCCCAGAGTCACTTAGGGTCACCTGCATCACAGCCCGGAATAGGACTGGGGTGGACAGATCTGCTGACAGTGGACACCGGGGACCGCTGAGGGGCAGAATGCAGGCTGCCATCAATCACCCTGAAGATGTTTGCCAGGCAGGAAGAAGCAGCCAGTTCCATACACCAAAGCATGGTTCTCGCACAGGGTGTGTAGCGTGGGATTATATGCCTGCAGTTCAGAGAAGGTTCAGATGAGCACTGAGTTTACTAAATCAGGAGTGCTAAGTATGCCCCAGCCCACCTCCAGGGACCTTTCACCTTCAGCCCCATTCTGTGCAGGGCAGAGCAGGGTGGGGGGAGCTGGGGAGTGGGGGTGGGCAGGTTCCATACTCAAGGTTACTCTGCAGCCTGGACTTCCAGCCATCCTATCCGCATTCCCGAGAGAAGGCCTGGGGAAGGCAAAATAGCTCTCCTCCGCAGTTTGCCCCTCTTTTAAGGAACCCCCAACCCCCACCTCTGGAGCACACTTTCAGTGCAGTCTTGTTTCCTGGAACATCTGGTAATGAGGAGTCCTGGTAATACCTTCATCCCGGCGCCTTACCAGCCATGCTGGCATAGGGGCACAGGCATTCAGTGCTAACCCTCAAGCTGCCTCAGGTGCGGGCACCATGCAGGTCGGTGCTGTGGCCCGAATGCTTGTGACCAGCCTCAGATTCACCCATCCTAACCCTAGAGGGTGCTGAGGTAATGAGGGTTTGCAAGGGATTCATGCCCTGGTAAAAAGCTTCCTAGAGCCGCTTCAGCCTTTTCCTCTGTGAGGTCATGGCAAGAAGCCAGGAAGTGGGCTGCCTCACACCAGACCTTGGCCTCAGGTTAGACTCCCAGTTTATCTGTGAGTCTGTTGGCCAATGAGCCCCAAGGCTGGGCGCTGTTCCTCTAACAGCTTCATGGACTAAGTCAGTGTGTGTGTGTGTGGGGGCTTTCGTAGCCTGACTGTGTTCCAAGGGTGTGGGGGTGCATGAGGGCGTCGTAGAAGACCCCTGTAAACACCCAGTGCCTCTGAGAGGAGCCTCTGCCAGGGCCTCCCTTAGGAAACGCTCTGCGAGCAGCACCGGGGGCTGACAGGGAGCAGCAGGGCCCACACCAGCGTGCAAGGCTGTGCGCTCATGTTTATCCCCAGGGTCTGCAGCCTCACACCTTCCCGCTCGAAACGAGCAGAACCATCTCCTGGCCTCCCTGAGAGCCTCACAGGGCCATTCTCCCTAAGAGGTCATGAACCCGTGGAGGAGGCAACGGCCAGCAGATGCTGCCCAGTGGCTCACTACGGATTCCGTTCACCTAGGCAGGGGCACGGCAATATCTCCTTAGACCGTAGACCCTACCCAACATCTCCACTGAGCCAGATCTCGGGGTGTGCGTGTTTCTCTCTTCCTGTGTGTGCATGCTTGTGTGTGTCTGTGTAAGCCAGAAGCTGACTCTCCACCCTGTGTTTTCAGACAGTTTCTCACTGAACCAAAGCTCACCAATTTAGCCGGGCTGGCTGCCAGCAAGCCTGAGGAATAGTCCTGGCTCTGCTCGCAGGTGATGGGATTATGGGCGTGCAACACAGTGCCTGGCTTTCTCTATGGACTCTAGGAAGGAGACTCCTGTCCTGACGCTCGCACACAGGTGCTCTCCTGACTGAGCCGTCTCCCCTCCCATGCCTGCCAGCGGGCTTCAGGCGAGGAAACCAACACACATGCTGGAATGACACACACACTGGAGTGACACACTCTGGAGCGACACACACTGGAGTGAAGTGAGGGTCAGAAGGCGCTGCCAGTGTCCCTGTGCTGTCTCTTCTGATAGTCACAGGACTGTCTGTCGCTCTGGGGCAGAATGCCAGCAGGCTTGGGAAAGCACACGGTGGCACCTGAGTGCCGACGAGGTGATCCCGGGATCCCCTCTGGTGGTCACAGCATCACACAGGACACCAAGGCACTGACCAGGACCTGGCCAGTCAGGCAACCTCCGCTGTTAGTACAATAGTCAGAAAACAGTTACCCTAGCTTGGCTCTGTCACGTCATGTGGGTTTTTACTCATCCACGAGAAATGGAATCATGATTCTCCCATAGTCGATGACCCAGTTCAAAAGAAAAAGCAGCAGAAACTTGAGAACTTTTTCATTGTTCTGACCGAAGCCTCACTCTGCTCTTCCTCCACACAGTGGAGACTGGCTGTTCTAAGCCCCTGGGCCCAGAGACTCATGTGCAGTGATTCCTTCTGTGAAGATCCTCTGGTCATCTTCGTATAGCCATTGGGTGTGCGACCCTAGGCTGAGCATCGGTGCCTGGGGGCATGCGTGCCAATGACGTGTGGTGAGCCTGATCACGTGGTCTTGATGTGGCCCACACAGCAGGCTGAAGGCTTTGGAGCTGAGACACAGCCACTGAGACACAGCCAGTGCCCTCAACCCACAAGGCAGTGGGAGAAGCCTGACGGGTGGAGGGGTACCCAGTGAAGAGAGACCAGGAGAGTGCACTGATAAGGGTTCTCTGAGGGAAACTGAGCCAGCAGGCAGTGTGGGGTGGGGAAGTGTAACGGAGGCTTTGGTTTCTTTGTAAACTCAGTTATGTAAATATGCTTTTCCTTTAATCCCAAGTATGGAATTTTAGGTGGACTACAGTTTGTCCACACCTGATAACTGTCAGGTGAAGGGCATGGCTTTTGCCAGCTGGTAACGAACGGCCTTCCACGTGAGGCACGGAGGGGGGCGTGTTCTTATCCAGCTAATCAAACCTTGAGCCAATGTGCCAGCTGCAAGAAGGAACCATGCCATGGTGTTGGCGTGTGGTGTGTGGCGTGGAGCAGTTTGGAGAGTCCAGAGACCAGAGACAGTATGGAAGTTTGGAGCAGACAGAGGGAGAGAAACCCTTCAGGGTGCAGCATCGTGGAGGAACCTGCTGGCTGCGTCTGCGGTTGATGGAGATTGGTACAAGACCCCAAAAATACCTCATGGCCCTCAACAGCCAGGAGAAGTAAAGGGGTCTGGGCCCCCTCTCCCCACTAACCTTTTCTCTCCCACGTAAGGGTTGGGAGGTTGGAAGGAAAGATTGAGGCCTAAACACCCCAAATAAAGAAGAGTTATAAAAAAATGTGTGCTACCGGGAGGACTGAGGCAGAGGCTGAGATAGAATCACAGGAAGAGGTTGAGACCGAGACGAAGATGGAGACAGAGAAAGATGCACAGGAAGACAGAGACATGAGTGTTTAGGGATTGGCTTATGAGATGGGGAAGCTGCCAGCTCGGAATTCTCAGGGCAGCCAGAGAAGAGTTGTGGTGACTCTCTCCTTTCGGATAAAGTCAGTCATCTTTCAAAGAACTTCAGCTGACCGGGCAAGGCCCACTCGTGCTGGCGGACCACATGGCAGCCATGACCCTGGGCTCAGTGACAGCCCCAGGCCCTCACTGAAGAAGGGACAATGAGAGGCAGGTGACTGGGATGATCCTGACAGTGGCTCCATGCATGAGAGGAGTTCTCCTCTACTCGGAAGCCCGTTGACTCTTGCAGTCTCTGCAGCTAAGTGTTCCTGGTTTGAGGCAGTGAGGCAGAAGCAGAGAGTCCCCGGAACCCTGCTCCACTCCAGGGAGCAGCTGCCTCAGCCCACGCTCAGGCCTCTACCTGGACACAGCCCCCACCCTCTACATAGCCCTATCTGGTACTTGACACCCCCTAGACCTGAGGTCATGTGCTCCGTGGCTGGGTGTTGCTCTTATGCCCTTCCCCTCTTCCTGCTGATTTGCCCTGACTCCTGACCCAGAGAAACACTAGCCAACGTGACACCTCAGAGTCACCCCGAGATGGACCTGGTGTGGCCACAGCCTGCGCCATCTTCTGGCCTGAGGGACCTGAGAATGGAGTGCAGCTTCATGCGCCACAGCAGGGGACGCCCTGAGCCTCTCTCTAAATCGAGCTTCCAAGGTGCCCTGTGGCAGCCCACGCTGAGGCCCGTAAGTTTGCTGTCCCAAAGAACCCAGGCTGAGAACACACGGTGAGTCTGGAAGCCAGGGCAGATAGAGGGGTCATTAGGGTTCATTAGAGCCTTTCCTCAGGCAGGGATGGCTGTGGGCACAGGCAGGACCTATGTCACCCACCCAAAGACTGACATGGGATTAAGGGTGAAGGCAGACAAGGGGATGTCCCCATAGGGCCAGCATCTCTATGGGGGCAGCCACGTGGCAGTCAGGAATGTTCAGGAGAGGTGTCCTCTGTGCCCAATGCTTGCGGCCAGACTGGTTTCAGATTTCATTTTGTTGTTGTTACTATATTGGAATGTTTTCATGTCTGTAATGAAATAGCTTAGGGATGGACCTCAAATTTCAACACAAGACTCGCTGTGTTTTATACATATTTTATCCTGTAACCTATGGGGGTGTTCTACACAATATTTCATGTGACTGACTGTTGGCTGTGGCTTACAGCCTGAGGTCAGGGGTGGGATTTTTATGCTTGCATTTTCGTATCAGTATCAAAAATATTTTGAATTCTGGAGCAAATTGGATCTAAAATGTTTGGGTTAAGGATAGATAGCAGTATTGGAAAAGAAAGGTGAGCCGAGAGACGTGGTAGGGGCTGGGAGGTGCAGGAAGGGGAGGGAGGGGCAGATACTGCAGAGAGACGGGGCAGGGGGGTGGGGGAGGCAGGCTGAGGGGTCCTGGTACTACAGGTCCCGGACCAGGGTGAAGTAACTGAGGTGGGCCTGACCGGATGGAAGGAGTTCACAGGAGGCAGGCCAAGGCAGAACCTTACAAAAACCCGCCTTTCCGAAGAGCTGTGCAGGACAGAGGAACTGTTGCTGTTTTGAGACAGGGTCTTATGTGGGCCACAGCTGCTCCACAGCTCGCTCCACAGCTCGCTCCACAGCTCGCTCCACAGCTCGCTCCACAGCTCGCTCCACAGCTCGCTCCACAGCTCGCTCCACAGCTCACTCTGGTTGGCTGACTGGGTAAAAAGTGAGCGTCCTGGCCGTACCAGGTCTTCTTATCCTCAGGGGGGAAGCGAGGGGGGGACAAGGCGGCGTGTCCTCTCAGTGCCCACGGGGCGAGACTCATGCACCCTCCTTGCCTCTGAGCTGAGGCCATACCCAGTGTCCTTGAGCGTGCCCGGAGGGGAGACCAGCAGGTCACTCAGAAGACGACTTGGGCCGGAGGGTCGTTTGCACTGTCCCAGGGCTTTAGAATCCCGGGTCTCATGGGTCGTCCTTCACATATTTCCTCTATCCCACCGTGGGGCAGAGTTCTGAGGACAGTGGGACAGGAAACGGGGAATGCGTGCCGGCGGCCATTAAAATGGAGCAAACATCCTGGAGATAGACATGAGAAGTTCTTGAGCAAGGGCACACGACTCTCCTGATTTAAATTCCTATCCTAAAGCCCGTCCTCCTGAGAGTAAATTACTTTTATAGCGATGGATTAGCCCAGAGGTCTCATCAGGACACGAAGGCTCATCTATTTGTGGTTAATACTGAGAGACTTGAGGCACAGGAAATTGGGTTTCGATGCCCGTGGATGGTTCTTGCCGATGCTCAAGGACCAAATTGCAAGGCCAATTTGGGAGTGTAAGGGGTGCTGTTGCTTTTGGAGGTCACCTTCTCGGAAACCCTGGTCCAGGGTGAATGTTCTCCACACTGGCAAACCACCATCTCTCTGCCTACTGAGTCCTGGCACCATGAGCTTCCTGGCACGGAGACCCCTTCTCCCCTGGCCTCGGTTCATGTAGTGCCGGGCTCTGATGCCCCCCCCTCCCCCGCCTGCTGGGGCTCACTTCTGCCCCAGTCTGTTTCTGCTGGGTGTCACAGATGTTTCTACATCTAGAGCAGAAGCTGAGGAGCGTCACAGCATCAGACACACTACACCTGTCCGTCCTGCAGGGCCAGAAAGAGCGCACCTCACTTCCCCTGGGCACACCGCATCCTTCTTGCCCTGTCTGTGACATGCCACCAGCTGTTTTCCCTCACTGCCTGCTTCACTTGCTTGCTCTGCTCCGGGTAGCCGTTTCTGCCCTGTGCCTGGCCATTCTTTTTGACATTGGCCTTGTGAACTGGCCATGGCCTTTCCGGGTGCTTCACTCGGTGTGAACCTTCTGTTTGCTGTGTTCTGATCTCAGCTAGAACTTCCAACCCTGCCTCAATCCCATGGAGCTCCATACTGTGTGTGTGTGTGTATCTGTACATATGTGTACTCTATGTATGTATGTGCATGACTGTGGAATGTATGGTATGAGTACATGTGTAATTTCTACACGTGTTATTTTGAAAGACTTATTTATCTTTGCTTCATGTGTATGGATGTCCTGACTTCACCTTTGCCTGGACCCATGTTCATTCAGCACCCACGGAGGCTAGAAGAGGGTATCAGGTGCCCTGAAACTGGGGTTACAGGCTGTGTTCGTCACCACAGGAGTTTTGGGACCTGAATCTGCTCCCCTGGGAGGGTGTGCATGGCTCTTAGCTGCTGAACCATCTCTCCCTGACTATGTGTGCCATGTCCACACATGTGCCTGTGAACTGTGTCTCGTGTGGGACAATCTATTTTCTCTACCTGTGGTTAAGAAGTGACCAGGGCCCATAGGCCAGGCAGTAACCAGAGTACTGCACAGTCCTCAAGAATGGCCCCGACACCACCCCAGAGACCCTTTAATGCCATTGATGTGGCTTCCTTTATTCTCACTAGTGGCCTCCCCTGGGTGTAGTAGGTTATTTGGGGCCTTGGACAGTGCCGAGTCCCCCAAACACAGGTCTGTGTGTGCTGGCCGGCTTTCTATCGTGGTGGAAAATGCCCGAGCAGACAACACAGGGGAAGTAGTGTATGTTGGCTAGTGGTTTTGGAAGGCTCTGCCCAGGGTCCTGTGGATCCACTGCTTCCGGTGAGGTGAGGCAGAGCAAGCTGACTCCTCGCAGCAACCAGGAAACAGGGTATCCTCTTCAAAGATAAACCCCAACAACTGGCCGTCACCATTTCTACTGCCTCCTAATGATGGAATCACATTGTAATTCTTTTTCTTAGGTTCATGTTTACATAAATGTGCTGGTGTGCATACATGTGCGCACCCGTAAGTGTGGAGGCCAGACAGCAGCTCTGTGTGCCCTTCCTCACATGCTGTCTATCATGTTTTCTGGACCAGCATCACCCACTGGCCAGCAAGCTCCAGGAGTGCCCTGTCCCCACTCCCCAGTGCTGGGATCACACGTGTGCACCACGGACAACTGTCTGTTTTGGGGCTAGAACTTGGGTCTTCTCCTCATGTTTGCGTGGCAAGCTTTTTATTGCCAGAGCTGTCTCCCCAGCCCTGAACCTATCAAAGAACCAGTCGACTGATTTTTGTCGGAGCCATTACGATTCGTCACTTCCAAACAATACCACTTCAGAACCCTCTACACACACTCCATTCGGGGGGACATTTCACGCAAGACCCATAGGCCCACTCAGAAAAGCACACTCTCATTTGTTACCACAAATAATAATCTAAGAAGTTGCTTTGCAGGAAGCTTCTGTGGGCGGCTCTGCAGTGAAGATTAGTGTCCTGGGGAGCTTCGAGGTAGTGGGCTTCATGGCGCCTGAGAGGCATGGGCAGGCTGGCCTCCCTGGAGGGGGGAGCAGTCATTCTTCCCCGGCTGGCCCAGCTCCACTCCTGCATTTAAGATCTCCTCGTTCGAGTCAGTCTGACCACCACCACAAGATGGCTGGCTAGCGTGGCTTCACTTATTATTCCCGGAATGCCCGATCATCTAGCTGTCTGTCAGTCTGTTCATACATACATACATACACAAACACACACACACGTGCATACATGCATGCATTTTTAAAATGGAAAGCCAGAAGAACTGGGCTGCAGTCAGGATGCTTGCAGGAGGAGCCAGCATTTGCTGTTCTCCATCCTTGCCTTGTCTCGGCTGGAGCTGTGCTTAGCTGTGTGTGAGGACACTGCCCTCAGAACACACTCAGTACAGACGTGTGCCCACTGCAGTTGCTGCGTGTGGTGGCACTGGTCCCCAGGACAGTGTACCCAGAACCACTCTTTCCAGGGTATATGTTTGGAAAAAAAGAGGCTCAGGACAAGGATAAATTGTGGTGCTGAATTCCAGGTCTCCTCTTTCAGAAGTTCTGGGACTTTCTACCATGAGCTTATTGAGTCTTTCATAGGATAAAATTTGCCTATTTCTTTGCTCCTTGGGAAAATAAAATTCTGTTTCTTTGCCCTAGCAGCTGGGCCTTCTGCTCTCTTCAGGACTCCTTGCCACTGAAAGGGAAAGCAATGACAGCCCCAGGCCAGCCAGGCCACGCTTTCTCTCTCTGCCTGCTCACTTCCTGCCCAAATCTTAGCAGTGTTTGGCTAAATAAACACCACCAAGCAAAACCCAACAACCACACAAGTCAGCCTTCCACAGACACGCTGGGGGAACACCTAACGGGGTTCTGAAGAACAGTCCTTGACCCGAGCTTTTGTTCCAAACACCCTGGAAGGAGAGGCAGTCCACCCCAGGACCCACCCTTCCCCTCCTCCCAGCTCTGGCAAGTAGGTTGTTACCAAAACTGAGGAGGAGAGGGGCCTTTCCGCATTATGTGACCAGGACGTTCTGTAAGAGTAAGGGTCATGTGACCATAACGGAAAGCTGGGCTTCTCAGGTGTAAAACATCTATCCAGCAGAGAGCTTTTGTAGGCCCCAAAGCTGCCATATTTAGCTCAAGCCAGAGGACTTGTGTGGAGACCATGTTCCCCAGAGACTCAGGCCTGCCTGTCTGACCAGCTCCCACATTCTGAGTCAGCTTCCCAGCAGGCCTCTGGGGTAGCGTGAGGTGGTAATTTGAACAGCAATAAGAAAGCAGCTGGAAAATGATTGTCACACAACTGACATGACACAGAACTGATACCTGGGCTCGTATCCTACTCGACACCAACATTATCAGAGACATTGCTCTTTGTGTGTGATTTTATTAATTAATTAACCAATCAGTTTTTGGTGGCACTAAGCCCAGGTCTTCCTGCATGCCAGGCCTTATGGAACACTTGGGTGTATCTCTGGTTCTCTTCTTACTTTTTGATTTGAGACAGGCTCCTGATAAGTTTGCCTGGGCTGTCCTTGAACTCAGTCTGTAGCTCAGGCTGTCCCTGAACTTTCTGTCCTGCAGCCTCAGTCTCCGAAGCAGCTGGGATGACAGGCCTGTCCCACTAGGCTTGGCTTGTATATACCATTGTGGTTTGCCAGCAACTTTTGAGGACCAGCTTGGCTGAGCTGTGATTCCCCTCACACGGCTACCTCGTTGCAGCGAGCACCTAGGGCGTTTGCCTGGCTGTCCAGCGTTCCTTCCCCATCCATAAAGTCCAGTTTTAGAACTTTATTTTTTTTTTATCAGCAAGAAGATGATGAAAATGATGAGAGCATCTGTTTCTATTATCCACTCCCATACGGTGTCCCCTTTCCAGAATCCCCCACTGGTTTTCTGTCGCCCATTCTATGAAACCACATGTGGCTCGTGTGCTGGCTTCTTTATTGCTTCCTGTATTGTGACGTTCACTCTAGATAGAGTGTGAGCTGGTGCCTCCTTCCCTTCTACAGATCAGTAATACCCATCAAATCAGTTTGCTTTGGCTTGTCTGTCCATTAGCTACTAGAACACTTGGGCTCTTTCTTAGGCTGAGTCACAGTTTGAATCTGAATGCCCCCCAAATTCATTTTCTGAACTGTGGGTTCCTAGCTTGTGCTGTTTCAAAGGCTGTGGAGCCTTTAGGGAGGGGGGCCCAAAAGCTGGCAGGAGCAGGTCACTGCTCTGAGCCGCTTTCCTGTCCTTCCCCGTGAAAGCAGTTTTCATCTTTTGCTTCCCACCACCTTAGATGGAGCTCTCTGCCTCCTTCCTCACCTCAGTGGTCTGAAATCTCTCTAAACATGAGCCAAAAAACAAACAGGTTTTTTTTTTTCTTTTAATGTTATTTCTGCCAGGTATTTTGGTCACAGCAACACAAAAATCATTCACTCGGCCTTCCCTGGATGAGAGGGACGGTTGACCGGGGGAGAGAAGACACTGACAGTGTGCTGTGTGGCCCACAGTCAGTGCCAGGACCTCGATTGGCTCTTCCTTAGACAGAAAGCAGGGCTTGCAGCCTGCAGCTTTGCCTCAGGAGGAAAATGGAAGCGTGGTCAATCTAGCGACAACACCCCTCCCACGTGCTGCACCCACACGCTGCCCAGACTCTTAGTGCGCCCGCAGGACCTTCTCAACCCTCTGCTTTCCTGAGTGTAGCGCACAGCCAACTCTTTGTTGTTTGAACATTCAATACGAGCGCATACTCAAAGGAAGTCTTCAGTATCAAAGGCAGAGATAAATGAAAATAAATAGGAAGAAGGAATCCAGAGGAAGCAGATAACTCAGGAAGCAGAGACAGAAAACAAAACACTATTAATAGCTTCAGGGAATATGGAAGACTGCTTACAAGTGAAACCTGGACATGAAAAGTAAAATGTGGACAAAAGATCTTCATCAGCAGAGGAGGAAGTTACACAGTGTGAGCGTCCTAAAGAAACATGTGAGGGAAAGAGAGAGAGAAGATTAGAGACATTCTGATGAAGAGACACTACAGAAAGACCAGAGACCGGAGCACTGAGGGAGAGGGAGGGCAAGAGACTGGAGGAGAGCACAGAAAAGTTGAAGATGAAGAAACGATCACAGCCCAACATGTCCAAGGAACTCCCCAGATTTGAAGAGTGCAAACACTTGGGTTGAGAGCAGGCAGGCTAAGCCAGGCATGGTGGGGCACACCTTTAATTCAGGGAGGCAGAGGCAGGTGGATGTCTGTGAGTTCAAGGCCAGCCTGGTCTACAAAGCAAGTTCCAGGACAGCCAGGGCTACACAGAGAAAACTTGTCTCAAAAAACCCAAATCAAACCCATAAAAAATAAAAATAAAATATAGAAAGAAAGAAAGCAGCAGGCAGGCTGGCAGGCTGGCAGGCTGGCCAAAATAAGGAATTAAAAAAAAAAAAAAAAAAAAACAAACAAAAAACTAATTACATCTTCATTCCAGATCTCCAGGAGTCAAAAAAAAAAAAAAAAAAAAAACAAAAAAACTTCTAAAAGTGTGTGTGTGTGTGTGTGTGTGTGTGTGTGTACGCACCATGTGCAAATGCCATATAATGAAAGTTAGAGTAAAACAGCATTGGAATTCTTAATAGACAGACAAAAAAAAAAAATAGAAGATAATGACACAATACCTTCAATATTCTGAGGAGCGATGCCTTTGAACTGGAGTTCTACCCTCAGGCAGACTATTAATCAAGAGAAGGACAGGAGAAAGACGTTTGCAGGAAACCAAAGATTCAGATTTTTTTAACCTCCTCTGAATGCTCCCCCAACAAACTTGCCTCAGCAGAGGACAGAGGCGGGAGGAGCAGGAGGAAGGGAAGGAGGGAGGACCAAGGACCGAATTGCTGAATATTCGCAACAGGTGATTGGGTTTGAGCAAGGCTGGTATTGGGATAAACTTCTAGCCCGGTTCAGGCTCGCAGCAGGGGAGAAGACTGTAGGTAAAAACAGGAGAAGATTGGACTTGGTGGTCCATGCCTTTGATCCTAGCACATGGGAGGCAGAGGAAGGTGGGTTTCTTCTAGTTTGAGGCTAGCCTGGGTCACATAATGAGACCCATGTCTCTGTCTTTCTCTCTCACACACACTGTCACACACACACACTGTCCCCCACCCCACAAACTCATACACACTCACTCTTGTACACACAAGAGGAAGAAGGAGGGCTGGAGAGATGGCTCAGCAGTTAAGAGTGCTGTCTGCTCTTCCAGAGGTCCTGAGTTCACTTCCCAGCAAACACATGGTGGCTCACAACCATCTATAATGAGATCTGGCGCCCTCTTCTGGTATCCAGGCAGAACACTGTGCACGAAATAAATATTTTTTTTAAATTAAAAAAAAAATTAAAAGAAAAAAGAGGAACAGGAAGGATAGAGACGCTGTGCTTGATCACATAACAATGCTATTGGTTTGCGTTACTTGGGGAGAAAGGCGACAAACATGAGGCTACAGAAGTCTTAAAGAAGCAAAGCAGTTAGCAGGTATTGCCTTGAGGGCGAGGGAGCAGTGAGCTGATGAAAGCAGATGAGTCATAGCACACGTGCTCAAGGCCAACCAAGGCTTCGTGTTATGTCAGGGAGAGTGTGGGAACCTGATCCTCAGCCAGAGGGACAGTGGGAGGTTAACAAGAATGCTGGGTGACCACGTAGGACACAGCGGAGCATCTAAACACCACAAGAGCAAGTGTGCAAGCGTGCAAGCGTGACAGGAGCAAGAGGCGTCCCTGGGTTTTTGTCCCACTGTTCTCTGAAAACGTTACTCTGTGTTGAACTTTCTTGACCTTGGTGGAAACGTGAGACAGCTCAGAGACTGCCCCTCCCCTCAATAAAAAAGAAAGCACATCTATAAATGCAAGCAAATAAAAACAAACTATCAAGCCTGTCCCGTGGCTTGTTACCGAGTTTGGGCCGCGGGTCACCCACCTCCACCGTCTCGCTTTCCAGGCTTGTGCTGATTCTGCCGGGTGACTCAGGTTCCTGTCGCTGGGAGGCTTTGTTACCTGCCGCCGCAACTGAACTACTCCTTCTAAAGGCGGCCCAAGATGGATTTGATTTCTAGGAGCTTAAGACATTAACTGTATGGAAGAAGGAGAGGGAAACGGGTGGGGTGAGTGTGAGCCAACCCTAGCACCGTCTTTGAAAATACCGTAATCTGCTATTAATCCATAGCAACTAGGAGTTTACATTTAATCACTTATCTGCTGCCCCCTCCTGCGAGGTGCATAGACAGTCTGCCCCCCCCCTGCCCCCGCCACCTCCCCACCCCCGTATAAACCAGATGTACAAAACTATCCAAATAAAGAACTTCTTTGCAGGGTTTGGAATTGCAGTCGGGGAACACAGGTGCTGCAAGCTGCATCAGGATTCCTGGGAAGCAGGAGACGGAGCAAGTGCTGGGGAGCCAGAAGGAAGGGACCCTAGAGATAGGAGTTAGAGAGAAGGAGGTTTGAACAGAAAGGAAATGTTCTTAAAACCAGTCTGACAACCTTTGATCCAACCTGGAGCCTCTGAGCAAGATTAAAATGGCCACTCTCTGAGCCTTCCAGATGCCTGTGGCTAAGCACAGAGGTCATCACAGCTGCCAACCAACAGTAGCACCAAGACTCCTGCCCTCGGTGGTTCTAACTCCTGCGGAACGAGCTCAAACCCCCTCTGCCCACTGTGCAATTCACACTCTGCCCTTGTCTTAGATTTTCGGAGGCAGTGACAAAATATCAGCCAAAAGTAACTTGGGGAGAAAAGGTTTTATTCCAGCTTACAGTTGGCGTTCATCCTGAAGAGAAGTCAGGGCAGGAACCTGAAGGCAGGAATTGAGGTGAGACCACAGAGAAGCGCTGCTTAATGACTTGCTCCTCACAGTTTGCTCAGTCTGCTTTTCTTGTACAACTCAGGATCCCCTGCCCAGGCTTGGTGTCACTCCCAGTGAGCCAGGCCCTCCCGCACCAATCATTAGTCAAGAGAATTCACTACAGACTTTCCCGCATTTTCTCAGCTGAGGTTCCTCTTCCCAGATAAC
This sequence comes from Rhombomys opimus, assembly GCA_010120015.1. Lineage (NCBI taxonomy): Eukaryota > Metazoa > Chordata > Mammalia > Rodentia > Muridae > Rhombomys > Rhombomys opimus. The sequence goes on from REGO01000129.1 coordinate 440,378, forward strand.
TGTAGCATGTATCAGGTTGAGAAAAGAAACCAACCAGGACAACCCTCCAGGCCCCCAGCCTGTGACTTCCAAAGAAACTGTGCTTTGACATGGCCCAGGTGGACCGGGTCGCCGATGGCCCACCAACCCTGCTATCATGATGGCTGGTCCGGTCTCCTGAGGCTTCAGCTGACGGCCATCTAGCTGGGTTCTCCACTCATCGAAGCTGAAGACATCAGTGGTGATCCATGCCCTTCATCATACCCCTGCTCAGTGTCCCTCCCCGACTCCTCTGGGGGGGTCCATACCCCTCCCCCTCCTGCTCACAGCCCCTCTACCTTCTCAGCATCTGGTTGCAGTGAACACAGAGCCCGCTGGCTCCCCCGTGCCTCCGGGGTGGGGGGTGTACCTGGACTGGGACCTTCCTAAAGCTCTCACTGTGTGCGCACATGTTGGGATTCTGGCCGCTCTGAGTGTCTGGTACCATGCCTCAAGCGATTCTCCCGAGCACATATCAGAGATGAAGGGGTGACATGCGGGGCTGCAGAGAGGACCCCTGTTGTCTGCGTGCTTTGCTGTGGGCTTGGGCTGCGGTGAGTGCTTGGAAGGGCAGGGGGAGAGAACGTTGGCAGAGGAAGCTTCTGGGCTGTGGGGAATGAAGGTATTCTAAAGACGCCCTGTGTCCCTGCTTTTGAATTGAATGGATGGACCTCTAGGTATCAGAATTTCCCCAGGAATCTTATGCTGAGCATGAGGTAAAATCTGGGGTTCTGTCTCCCAGGAAGAGATTCCACACGGTTCTGACAACTTGTCAACCACCTGGCAGGAGAGGCTGGACAGCCCTGATGACGGCATGGGGGGGGGGGGAGGAGCAGGAGGGGGAGGCACCTTAACCAGGACTGCGTAGCTCCACGTGCCCCTTGGCCTCTGTTTAAACCTGAAGGTGGACTTGGGAGGGACCAGCATACCTCTTCATTCATTTCTTGTTATGGCTGCAGGAGCCCAGGCTCTGAAAGGCTCCAGTAAAGAAAGGAGAGGCTGGTGAGTGTGAGGGCTCAAGCTCTCCCCTCCCACCGAGAGAGCTTCTCTCAAGCCCCCCGCCTGCTGTGCTCCCCACGTAAAGCTGGAGTCGGCAGCCCTGCAGGGTAAGGGGTTGGTAAGAATCCTCCCTGCTGCCTGATCCCCCTCCACATTTGATCACGCTGGCTCCTTACCCTCCTCTGGTGATGCATACTCACCCTATTGCCCCCAACAAGAATCCTGTTGGCGAGGCTGGAGAGGTGGCTCAGTGATTAAGAGTGCTGGCTGCTCCTCCAGAGGACCTGGGTTTGATTCCCACACCCACATGGTGGCTCACAACCATCTGTAACTCAAGCTCTAGGAAAGCTTGGAGACCAGGCACGAAAATGGTGCACAGACATCCACACAAGGAAAACACTCATACACATAAGAAGAAAAAGCATCCTGCTGGTCAGTTTAGCTGGACCCCAACATGGCTCTGCATTTCCTCTCAGTGGTTTTTCATCCTCAGACCCCACGGACTCTGGGGTAAATACAAGCTTGCCCAGCTGTGCTCCTTCCCAGTAAGACCCATTGCACTATCAAGGTGGCCCTAAGCACCTCATCTGCTCACACGTGTCCTTGTATAATCCTTCCCTCGGCGCCAGCCTTCTCATGGACAGAAGTGGTGACAAGAAGGAGAACAGTCACCTAGTTGGCTGCTGTTCGACTTGACATTTTCCATTTGGCGTACACCTCAGCGTTATGGGTTCAGCTCCACAGAGGGTCCATTTCAGATGCCAGTTGCCACTCCCAGCCCACCACGCTGCTGACCTGCTGTCTATAAACCCTACAGCAGGCTTGGGGAGGCGGCTCCATGGGTAAGAAGCCTGCTGTGTGAGCATGAAGACCTGACTTTGGATCCCAGAACCAGTTTAAAAGCCAGACAAGGCGGCGGATGTCTATAACCCCATCACTGAGGGCTGGGGACAGCGGCAAGAGGATCCCAACGGTGGGCTAACCAGCCTGACTAGCCAAAATGGTGGCCTTTGGGTTCAGTGAGAGGTCCTGTCTCAAAAACAAACAACAAACAAAATTTTGAAATAAGACAAAAAAGCAGTTGAGGAACGATATCCCAATGTGTCAACTTCTGGCCTTCACACATACACGAGTGCCCTTGGATGCTACCTATAATACACCACACACACACACACACACACACACACACACACAGATGTGGAAACACACAATTAAAAAATTACAGGAACCCTCAGCATCCTCTACCGCTCCTTAGAGGAGCTCACAGAACTCAGTGCTTGCCTCACTCTGGCTTTAACTGTCAGGTCGTGTAAGACGCTGGGGGAGGTCAACGAGTCCTGAGCCCAGGAACTTCCGCTAGAGCCTGCTGTCAGGTGACAAGGTCCTCACCTGGTGATTAATCAGCCTTCTCCTCCAGCCAAGTTTCTATAGAGCTCAGCACCACCCCCCATCTCACTCCATGGGGGTGGGGCGGTTCCAGCCCTGCTCCTTACCTAAGTCACCACACTGATGGGACTCAGGGGAAATTGCAAGCTTTGAGAAAGTTCTGGCCAGGAACTGGGGACAAAGATCAGATAGAGCGCCCCCCAAACCCTATAACACCACACCCAGAGATCTCTGCCTCTCTCTCCATCCTCCTCTTCCTCCTCCATTTTGTTCCTTTTGCTTCTGTTGTTCTAGATCCTCACAGCTGAGCGCACCAAGGATCCAGACAATCCCAGGGCAAGAAGCAAGTTCTTTCCCTCTGGTTGCTCAGTCTTAAGTACTCCTGTAGACCTGGGGTCCATCAGGCTCATCCCAGCCCCGTCTTACTGCGAACCAGGCCAAAACAGGCCATGGTATCCCACTGGCTTGTGCTCACTGGGCTTGAGGTAGGCGAACCTTGGCCTTGCACCTCAGAGATCTTAGCGTTCTCAGGGTCACTCTGGTAGAAGAGGCTCCTGGGTCGTCCTGGCTCAGCTGCTTGCTCATGGCTACAGAGAACAGACCGGGAGCCAGGGAGCCAAGACAAGCGTTTCCATAAGCCAACACCTCCTCAGACCATCATGGAGTTATCTCTACCCGGGACCCAAAGAATCCGGGTGATTTGTGTGAGCTTCAGAGCATGGGAACATGCGTGCTGTAGGAAGACAGGCTGAGGTAAAGGCAGGGTTTTCACGGTGAAATGAAGAAGCTTGTGAACCCTTAGCAGTCGGGACCCAGAACAAGGGCGCGGCATTGGTCTTAGGCTGAGCAGGCAGGTGCTGTTATCTGTGTGGGCTGTGGTCCTAGCTGTCTTGGTGGTCACCACAGGGTTGGTCACTATGGGGTTGTGGCACACGAGACACCTTTGGCTGCTGCACGATTAACTGAGTGTGGGAAGTGTGGGGCGGGGTGGCTCTGGGTTCAGTCTGCCGGAACTGGTGTCAGATTCCCTGTGTCCCCAGCCAAGCACATTCTTCTCAAGGAACACAAACAACGGGGAACCTCAGAAAGGGGTGGGTGAGTCCCCAGGGGCTTTCTTGTTGGCAGCTCTCTGAGGCGGAGCCACACTGGCACTCTCTCAGAGGCACAGGCTACCTGCAGCAGAAGCCCTGACTTTAGCCTGCTCTTGGCCTCAGCCTAGTGCTTCTCTTGCTTGTGGGGGATTGGCTCCCCTTTTGCCCCAGCCCAGAAGTGAACCAGAGGCACCTTTGAGTGGTGACCCTGAGGTGGCCTCTTTGCTCCAGTTCCAGTTCCAGGGTTCAGCAGAGCCCCCTTTCTGTAGCTGCAGCCGCTGACTGGCTCAGGCCCTGCGCCGTGACTGAGGTGACTGATGCAGTGAGTGGTTGTGTCACTGTGGTTGGCTCCACGAGCTCTGAGAAGCAGCGTTGATGGCATCATGTCTCCCTCAACTATTGGGGAGACTGGGAAATGCTCATATAAGAGGTCAGATGCACACGCTGAGCCCTGGTAGAGTTCTCCTCGTCAGCTGTGCTGTAGCACACGGGCCGCGATGGTCTGCTTTCTGGAAGCACAGAGCTCTCACCATGAGTGTCCAGAATCACCTTGAAAGCATAAGCTGAGCCTGTGGGCTGGTTGTTCTAGCCCTCTACCCATCAACTTTTGTTATGACAGAACTTGCTGGGGACCATCTGAGGGCGGCTTGCCAAGCGGATGGTGGCGGCTCTGCCCTGCGCAGCACTTGCACCTGTCTAATTTAGGCTTCTGTCCTTCATACTAAGATTCCAGCTATGACCAGTGCACGCTGGCCAAAGGCCGTGTCACAGCACTGGAGGGGCCACTGCAAGATCCCGTCTCAAGCAACGCAGCTCCCAAGCCATGGCACAGCGCTTCCGTGTGTTTCCTGACTCTCTGGCCCACTGTGCGGTGTGCAGCCCACCAAAACCCAGACGGCCCCGTGCAGGCTCTCCAAGGTCATCCGAAAGGCTAAAGGGCGAGTGTGAATGACCCAGCTACTCTCTGGTCTCCACAGCGCCCACCACAAGGTGGTCTCTGATGGCAGGAAGAGTCCTACTCTTCACCTTCCCTGCTCTCAATTTCTCAGTTTCCAAACAAGACTCAGCTGGAACCCCTCCTTCTCCCTGCTGGTGTGACGTCTTCAGAGCTACCAGAAATTCATGTGAAGTCTTAGGGCTCAGATCTCAAACTAAGCTCATTCGCACTTTGCGGTGTTGTTATTATTAATTGGCAGGGTCATTATAATTGATTGACAGTGTTATGATTGATTGACAGGTAGACGTCACTCTTGCCCAGCCTAGGACTCTCCTGGTCTTACCCAGAAGTCCTGAACCTTGGGAAATCTCTTCACTCTAGGAAGACAGACTCTGGTCACCTTGCCATTAGGACAGATGCCCCCTGAGGGTCAAAGCCAAGTTCCAGAGCCTTGGTCCCTAGAGACCAGAGTCTGTTCCACTGACACCATTCCTTTTATGGGCAGGGCCAAATCCGTCCTGTTCTCAAAGCACGCCTGATTCGTAAACACCTGAAAGTGAAAGAGCAGAGGCTCCTAGGCTGTCTGTCCTCACACAGAAACTGTTGCTGAGGGGGCGAAGCCCGGCAGAGATGCAGGCCCAGGCCTGGAGCTGGCTGCTCCAGGGGACTGTGGGCTGGGAGCTACTGAAAGGCAGATCAGCCATTGCTGGCACTCTGTGCTCCAGCTCGGCTCTTGAGGCAGAGAGCCTCGAGACCTCTGGAATTTTAACGATGCACATCACTCCTGGTGGGCGTCTTCAGGCAGCATCAGGGAAGCCGAGGCATCGTCAAGCGGGAGGACGGGATGCCTGCAGACACCTGCTGTCTCCCTGTCAGGACTGCATGCTTGACCTCCAAAAATGCAACCAACTTAAATGTACACATAGATCCTGTAAGTTGCTTTGATTTCTGTGTCTTTGTCATTTACTTAATACAAAGTCAGAAGAACATATTTATGTTGAGACAGAATCTGAATGTAGCCCAGGCTGGCTCTACAATCCTACGTCAGCCTCTAAGTGCTGGGATTGTAGGTGTGTGTTAGCACACTTGTAGCTGTCTTAGTTCCTTTCCTAAGGCTCTGATAAAACACAGGACCAAGGCAACTTAAGGTTTCTGGTCCCGGAGGGAGGCAAGTCTACAGCGCTCGTGGTGGGGACACATGCTGACCGGAGCAGCAAGCTGAGGGCTCACATCTTGACCTGGAAGCATAAAGCAGAGAGAGCAACTGGAAGTGGCCGAATCTTTCGACTCTCAAAGCCCACACCCTGTAACATACTTCCTCCAGTAAGGCTATACCTCCTAAACCTTACCAACCAGTGGCACCACCAGCTGGGGGCCAGGTTCCAGATACATGAGTCTGTGACGGGGGCATTGTCATTCCAGCCACCGCATCAGCTAAGATTTTATATACATGCATACATACATATATATATATATATATATATGACAGGGTGTTACGATGTAGCCCAGGCTAGCCTAGGATGTGAGGCAATCCTCTTGCCCCCACTTCCTGAGTGCTGGAGCTATGGGTTTGACCCTAACTAAGATTGCATTATTTATCAGACCTTTTGTTTCTTTCCATGCACCCCACTAGCTGCTGAGGTGTGCCCCTCTTCATGCTCCCTAGGCAAACGCTCTGTTCCTCAGCTATCCCAGCTGCCCTTGTCACTGGAGAGACACACTGGTCCCCACAGGAGGGACAGAATGCTCTGCAGTGTCTCTGCAGCGATCAGTGCCTGTTACGGCCTCAGCTACCTGCCCTGGAGGCTTGCTTTACTGAGACCACCTTCCTGAGGGTCCCCATCCTGCTGATGGCACCGAGTGGGAGGCAGTGGCTGCTGAGCACTACTGATTGGGCTTTTGGCCTGCGACCCTCCAGTAGCCCACTATCTCCCCTTGCTGTGTTTAGTGTCCTGGCATCAGTAGCTCTGATTCTTTCTCCCCAGGAAGGAGATGGTAGGAGCGATGAAGGCAGAGCCATAACAAGCCCCAGTCAGGCTGCTGTTGGGATCTCACGCATGAGTAGTGTTCATTTTCCTCTTCTAATCTCCTTGAATTCCTTCTGGAAGCTCCGGGCTTCTGCCTTTGCTGCTCGGGCTCCCCGAGCAGGGCATTTGCTGGGGGTGGGATGGGGGTCTGTTATCAGAGCAAAGCAAACACCTTCTGCCTCCAGCCTGCCTGCTTCGGCTCGCACGGCTGTCGGGGACGCAGCCGAGGGGCTCTGGCTTCCCAGTCAGACGCTGCATTTCTCCCCAGCTACCCACCTGCTGCCTGAGGCCTGTGTTCTCTATTTCATTGACAGTGAAAACACAGGACCCCTGCCCTGAAGGTGGAAGGGCAGCCCAGCTTCCATTCTGGCATAGAGACAGGGTGAGGGGGCCGCCCGTGACGGCTCTGTCGACGCCGCCAGACTTGGCCCATGAGCACTCAGAACTCCTCCCCATCTTTGGTAATGGTCTGGACATGAACCATAGCAGCCCACCCCGTAGCCGGGCTCATGTGTTTGAACAATTGGTCCTTCACTTGTGGTGCTGCCTTGGGAGTTTGTGGACCCTCTGGGATGTGGGACCTAGGTACTGTAAGCTATTAGGCTCCGGCCCTGAGGATGACAGCGACATTTAGCTCCAGCCTAGCTCTCCACTCCCTGGTCCACCAATATTGGAGAAGCAGCAGCCTCACGCTCCACCGCCATGTCTCCCTGACCTGGCAGACTAAATCTTACCTGAAACCCAGACCTAGAATACATCCCCAGTCCCCTACGTTGTTTCTGCCAGGCATCATCACCAGCGAGAGACGAGCCTGGTGGCTCTGCTGTCTCACCGCCCTTCTGTCCTTTCATGGTCCTTGCGTGCATCCTTCACACTTCTCCCCAGACAGTAATGGCAGTGTCTCTGTGTCTTCCAGCAAAGGCACCGGGAAGAAGTTCATCTGCTCTCTGGACTCACAGGGTTGGACACTGACGCAGCCCTTTAATTCAGGGAGGCGGTGTTCCAGGTTTTACCTCTGGAGACAAGCCCAGCCCAGTAGGTGCCCTGGTTCCCTTCAGCTGCCTGGAATATGGCACACACCCTTGGGCAGTTAGGAAGACAAGATAGCTGGGGGAGTGGATGTCAGGGAAGAGGGACACCATAGTCCCAAAGGGAAGCTGGGCTGCCACAACCGAGGAAGAATAGAACAAAAAGCACCTGAAGAGACGAACCCAAATAAGACTGTGCACGAGGACGTCTAAACTACGTTTGACTTCAGCTCTCTGAGGATCAGAAAGCTCCTGTCCAACAGACATTGTTTACACTATGAGCCAGAAGGACTTCAGAGCCAGCCCACCGAAGCCATAGTGCCCACCGAAGCCGTAGTGCCCCCTCGGCACAGCGTGCAGAGGCACAGGGCAAACGCCCCGGGAGCTTGTGGCTCTCTTCTCCAAGATGACCAGAACCATCTCCATCTTGAATCAAACAGAGTAGCTGTGCTCAGCCACCAAGACCTTCACAGCCTCTTCATGGTGTCCTCACGAGGCTCCCCTTCCCCGAAGCTCTATAGAAGGTGACCGACCAGTTGGCTGAGGGGCAACTCTGGCGTGTGTGGGCTGGTTAGTCAGCTGCCGAGGTGCAGAGTTTCACAAGCCGGTCACGCTGCCAGGTTGACCCTTCGTGGTGTGGATGCCTGAAGTTGATGTTTGTGGCTCCCTGTGAGCAACCCATCCCCTATCACCCCAATCAACTCAGTGGTTCTCCAAGCTGCACTCGGGCTTTTTTTTTTTTTTTTTCTGTCTGTTGGTGTCTTAGGCTGAGTAGACATGAGTTGACGTTTCTTGAACTCTCCCAGGAATTGTTGGTCACTGTTATTCCTTCCAAGGTCAATGTAGACCCTGTGGCTGTCACACCGGTCTCAGTGTTCACACAAGAGTGTGCAGAAGAGTCGTCTCTGCGACACGCTGTGGCCCCACACAGAGCATCAACGTAGAAATGGCCAGCACAGGGGAGAGAAACAAAGCGAATGTCACCTGCCAGCAGCTAAATCAGATTTGGTTCTAAGACTTAGAAACTAGGCAGGGATGGACTGTAGGAACTGCCCAGCCTGGAGCCATGTTATTGTGCTTGGGAAACGGCTTTCCCATTCTGATCTAAAAGGCAAGTTCGTTTATTTGCAATCGTGGTGGACACCAATCCGCACCGTGGAGTCAGGATTGTGATTGGCAGGAAAAAAAAGCTAAGCGAGGCCTTGGTGTCCATGTTTGTCCTCACAGCTACCGAAGGGGATGGCTTAGGCCTAAGACTGGGCAATAGAGACCCTGCCGCAAAGGCAAAGCAACAGGTGGGAGAAATGGCTCGGTATTTAAGAGCGCGCACTGCTCTTGCCGAGGACCCAGGTTCAGTTCCCAGAACCCACGCCGGTCTGCTCCTAACGGTTCATAAGTTCAGCTCCAAAGAATCTGTGGCCTCTGTGAGCACATGCACATATGTGCACAACCCCTCATTCACACACACACACACACATGCACGCACGCACACACACACACACACACACACACACTTATAATTAAAATAATGAAATAATGGGCTGGAGAGATGTCTCCGTAATAAAGCGTACTTCCTGCTCTTCCAGAGGACTGAGTTCAGTTCTCAGCGCCTATGTCTGCCATCTCAAAGCTGCCTGCAACTCAAGAGCCAACAGGCCCTCTGGTCTCCGTGGACACCTACACACACACACACATACATGAATAAAAGATTTTTAAAACTATAGAAATATTTTAAAATAATGACCGCCTGTTAAGGCCAGGAGGTGCAATGGCCTGCAGGAGACCACCAAATATGCCACATGGAAAGTTCTGATAGACACGACCCAGGCAAGGGACAGCAGCAGAAGCCTGATGGCAACGGGAGTGAAGAACTTCCCGGTGTGGTGATGCTGAAGGACCGCGGGAGAGGAGCCGGCATTTTCCCACAGCAGGAAAAGAAGCCCCCAGCTGCTGTGAGCCACAGGGCAGCCACGTCTGCTCTCCTAATGAAACGTTTTACAGGAAACAGGACCTTTGAACCGCCGGTGCAGCCCACGGTTTTCTTCTCCCATTGAAGATGTTTTCCCCCACCGGTAAGGTTTCTAGCCCGGGGTGACTGTAGGGTGGGAACGTGTGCCTGTGGGTCACCGGATGTGCGTGTGCGCAGGCTTCGGGGAAGTGAGCACCACGACTCTAACTGATTTAAAGTTGTAAGTGCCGTGCTTCCGTTTTTACCACAGAGAGGAGTGTGTGTGTCCCGGGATTTTCGTAGGCCAAGCAAGTGGCTGAGCACTGAGCCACATCTTGGTGACCCCAGCTTTGTAAGGACTTCAGAGTTTAAGGATGCCATACGAGGAAAATCAGGTGGCCTGGAGCCGCCCCCCCCCCCTGGGGACAATGCATTCGCCTCTTTGGAACAGACATGGACGTTCCCTCACCAGAGTGTGGGCACAGCTCTGGACCCCCCGGCTTCTACCGACTCTGCCCGTCACCTAAGTGACTTTCCTAACAGAGTGGGCGTGTTCCTGGCGGCAGCTCTGGAGCTGGCTGCTGGGTTAATGAGGTTATGTAAGCGTAGTTCACATGAAGAGGATTCTTTACAGGCAGATACTAACCTTCAGTGTTTCCTCAGGTGGGGAAGCTCACACGCTGATGATTGCTATTTCATTCCTTTCATTTCCCACAATGGACATATTTTATAAAATGTGCACAGCGCACACACATTAAATATTAATAGGGAGGAAATTATCAGACTCAGCTGTGAGCAAGGCGCAGTGGGAATAGGGCCTGGGGAGGAAACAACGAGACAGACGCGGGGGACGGTCGGATCTCTGCTTTCAGGTAACATCCTTTGGTTATGCTCCGAGTTAGGTTGGCCAACAGTGGTGGAGACAATGGTAACAATTTGGGCTCCTCGGCGTCCTGTGGTTTCATTATTCTACGTGCACTGTGCATCTTCTGACATTGGGCTGTTGAAATCCTGATAGATGCGTCTTTAATTTTCTGTGTAACCCACACTGGGTCCCAACACATCATTTTCAAATTGTCAGCCCATGTTAAAACCAGAGCCTTCCACCCCACCCCACTGCAGGCTGTGTGGTTCCGTACTGGTTGTAGGAATGACACATCTGTTGGGACCAAAAGGAACAGCAAGTATCCACAAGACACAATTCCTCCCGCTGTCTCTGCCCACCCCACCAGGCCTGCCTTCCCCAAGGTATGGTCTCTCCATGCGGCTGAGGACCACAGCTCTCTCAGCTTTAAACACACTCTAACACTGATGTGTCTCCAGCAGCTGGGAGTTGGAAATGTCATGTGTGCAGAGATGAGATGGTGACGGAAACTGTGAGAGTGGAAGATGACGGAAGGGGTCGGGGTCGCCCTCTCAAGTTAGAAGTTCTCAGCGGGCAGCACTCCGGGAGGAAGGGGAGAGCTGGTCCAGGGCCACATGGTCCTGGAGTCCTAAGCAGACACATTGTAGCGTCTGCCCTGGTTCGTATAATGTTCTTTTGAAATGTATACACTTTACCCTTGTTCATTCAAATGCTGATTCCCGACCCCACACACACACTCTCTGGTTTCAATCCGGATATTGCATTGTGATACTTATTCTAAGCATCACCTGCCTCAACTTTGTGTAAACATCCAAAATAAAACAACCAGCCACAATGTTGAGCAATGGAAAGGAAAGAGTAGGAGGGAGAGGGGAGGAACCAGAGGACAGGAAATGGGAGTGGGGAGCCAGAGGATAGGAAAGTGGGAGGCAAAAGGGCGGGGGCAGAGCTGGAAGAGCAGAGGCAGGAGCAGAGATCTTGGAACGACAGGGAGAGATGGACTGGACCTAAAAGCAAGTATAATGTGGGAAATCTAAATGTTAGGAAACTATGCGGGCTTGGAGGTTTAGGATGGACTAACTATTGCCCAGCACTGTGTTCTAGGTTAATTAAATAAGTCATAGTCTCTGTGTGGTGATTTGGCTATACAGCTGTTCAGGATTAACAGCAGCGTTAATAAAAGATAAACCAATATTAAACATTAATCGTCACCTACAACAGCCCTGGGATCTCTCCAGATTCCCAGTCACGGTGTAACTACTTTCCCGCTCCGCTCCGTTCCATCGCCTCCCCTGTGCCTGTTGTCCTCCCGTGCTTACTTTCTTTCCTTTTACAGCTTCTTCTGTGTTATGGTCCAGTGGGCTTTGTTTAAAGAGACATCGATGTGCTCTGACAGGCCTGAGGCTGCACAGCATCAGACTTGCAGAAGGCGAGGTGCTTCTCTTTACAGTCCTGCCCTTACTTCCCGTGGGACACGCTCACGTCCCGTAACAGAGCGAGTTACAGCCATTCAGCGCCTACCAGCTTCATCCTCTCAGAGCTCCCAGCGCCTCAGGGAGTGTGGACGGGGGCTTTCATCGCAGGTTCCAGGACTTAGGGGCGGTGAATGGTCAAGGCTGGCTTGCTGGGCATCACCCCTGGTTGCCATGGGGATGAGGTTAGGATGAACAGGCGTGGGTGGGTGCAACCCTGTGTGGCTACCCATGGCAGGCCCTCCTTAGAGAGCATTCAGCCTTGGCAGTGGGGAGCAGCTGCTCTGCTGTCGAGCTCTTTGGGGGGAATGGGAAGGGCTCTCTGCACTCACTCTTTTAACATCCGCTTGAGAAAGTGGAAGAAAACTGGTTAAACCAACCCATACTTTCCATTTCTTCAGACCTCATTGACCTATTAGATGCAGGATGCTGGAATGTCTTGCCCCTCCAGAGTCCCTGTCCAGAGAGCTGTGACCAAGCCTTGCCTGCTGGGGCTGGGCCCAGCACACTGACCCCCCAACTATGTCTGCAGACCCTTGTGCTAACTTGAAAACTCAAGCTCCTCATTCTGCTTGTACTGGCTGGCTTTGTGTATCAACTTGACACAAGCTGGAGTCCTCAGAGAGGAAGGAGCCTCAGGTGAGGTAATGCATCCTTGAGGTCCAGCTGTAACTTTTTCTCAATTAGTGATCAATGCAGGAATGACTTTTTCTCAATTAGTGATCAATGTAGGAGGGCCCAGCCCATGGTGGGCGGTGCCGTCCCTGGGCAGATGGTCCTCAGTTCTATAAGAAAGCAGGCTGAGCAAGCCATGGGGAGCAAGCAAGCCAGTAAGCAGCACCCCTCCATGGCCTCTGCATCAGCTCCTGCCTCCGGTGCCTGCCCTGCTTGAGTTCCTGTCTGACTTCCTTCAGTGATGAACAGAAATGTGGAAGGGAAAGCTGAATAAACTCTTTCCTCCCCAGTTTGCTTTTGGTCATGGTGTTTTGTTGCAGCAACAGAAACCCTGACTGAGACTCTGCTCAGTGACAGATCTGAGAGCAATAGAGCTCTCGCTAAAGAGCATCAAGGTGAGCTGATGGCTGCAGCATGAGGCCGGGACAGACCCCGGAGCTCACAGTTACCACCTTGGGCCTAGGAATGGCTCCTCTCTGAGGGACACAGCTGGACCTCAGGCCGGGGTCAGAGGCCTCGGCTGCACCCCAGCTCTGCTACACTCAGTGACCTCGCACAGTTATCTGTCTTAGTATTAACGAAGAGGAGCAGTGGGCAAGAAATGTCCTGGTGTGACAGTCTATGGGGAAGAGTCTTCCAGCTTTGTTTTCAGCCCAGAAATGGCAATTTTAGTGATGTCAGTGGAAAACAGCTTCCGTTAATTCTAAGTGGCAAAAGAACAAAATAACATTCTCCTATTTTAGGAAAAAAAAAAAAAATCTCAGCGAATGGTTCCAGCTCCTCAGGCTGGAATTACAGGCGTAGGCCGCCATAGCTGGCCTTGTACACAGGTGATGGTTTTGAACGTAGCCCCTTGTGCTTGCAAGGCAAGTGCTTCAACAACTAAGACGTCTTCCCTTCCTAAGGCAGTGGGCTTCTCGACTGTTTGAAGTATGCCTGGCACAGGAGTGGTTGTTAGGGTATCACAGGTTCCAAACAACACATTTGTGCTTTGGGAAGAGTCTGCAAGCCTGGGGTGCTGTATCAGCAGAGAACGCTGGTCTCAGCACTTTCATGAACCATCTGACAACACCCATTCCTAAGTTACGGCATACCTGCTCCCTTCCTTGGCATCCACTCGTGTTCCATGCCAATTTCCCTTCCCTTTAAAAAGAGCGCTGTTGTCCCGTATCAGCGAGTTACAGCCATTCAGTGTTAGACATAACTGAGTAGATGGAAGTTACTGTTCTGCTGGCAAAAGTAGCAGCAAAGCAGACTGCCAGACGATGCCAGCAGCTCCTGGTGGCTGTGGGACCCTGGTGTGGCCTAAGGGATGCACAAAGCCACTTAGTTCTTACGTGTCCAGTAAGCAGTGTGTGGCCTGAGGCTTTGGCCTAAGTATGCAGTTTAAAAACTGTTCTGCCTCTTGACAGAAGAGGTGAACAAATAAGTGGGCTGTGCTTTCGCTTACACACTCCCTTAAGTGTCCGATTCAGGAGTTACCCTGGCAGGACCGAGACATTAATTATGGCACCCGGGGGGGGGGGCCTCAGGTGTCTGTGAAATACCACAGAAAGTTCACTGTGAGGTGATGGCTCGGGAGCGCGGGGCGGGGCGGGCAGCCTCTGATGCAGGAGGCATGGCCAGTGCTCAATGCCAGTCACCAGCACTAAGCGTCGAGTCAGACTCCATCGTGGCGCCCTGGCTAGGGTTCTGGGCTCCTAGCGGAGTCTGGGGCCTTCAAGAAGACAGGACAGAGGGGTTGTCCTACCCATCCTTGAGCAGGCCTTGGAGATGACCCAGTGATGGGACAGACGGGTGGCTCGGGGCTTGACATTTCCCACGAGGAGGGTAGAACTGGAAGAATGTGGAGGAGACAAGGCAGCCGGTGCATCATCCCAAAGCAAAGGGAAGAAGCAAGCCTCCAGCTCGAGGGTGACAGAGGAGAGATTTAGGGGCCAGTAGCAATGTCCTCAGGGTCACGCAGCTCCACTACCATCAGTTAGGTTCTGCCAAGTGGCAGGGTCCTATAAATATCGGCCAGGGTGGCCCTGACACGAGCGTGCTCCTCAGACACTCTTCGAAGGACGCTGGAGAGCCCTGGAACGCACATTTGCATTCTGGGCAGGAACAAAATGCTTGCTACGGAAAATAAAGATTTCATGTACTCGCACAGCTTATCCCATAAATAAAGTTTACAGCCACCTTCGGGGGCCCGGCCCCCCAGCTCCGCCAGAACCCCATCTGCCCGTTGCTTATTAACAGTGCTGGGAACCAGCTGCCGCTCCCCTGAAACATCGCTCTTGTCAGCCTGGGCCCGGCGCTGGGCACAGGCTCCTTACGGAGGAATGATGGCCGCCCATTAGTGCTCTGCCAAGGAGCTCAGGCAGGCTCCGCGCGCCTCCCTGAAGTGTTTCTCGGAAATTAGATTTCAGGAGAACAGAATCGCAGAGGGCTCGGAGGCTGCGGGAGGCGGGGTCCCTCTTTGTTTCTCATTTGCCCAGTAATTAATTTCTTCCCGGGCGCAATTTGAAGGAAGAGATTGTGTTCATTAATTTATCGTCCACCTGTTCCGGGGACTGTTTTGATAGCTTTTCAACAGGAGGCTCTGAGTCCAGAAGGGAAGCTTAATGTGATTTCATCTCAGAAACACAAAGGACTACGGTTGGCACAGTCAGCCCCTGGAGTCCCTGAGAGGCACCGCTGAGGGGGCCCCCGCCTCTGCTGGCATCCCTGGCCAGCACAGGTCTCCTATTCACGCCCTTCCCTGTTGCCAGTGGCTCCTAAGTCTCCTATGCCTGGAATACGTCTGCAGCGTGCGCACAGAAAGGTAGCAAATTGAATTATCTGGAACAAATGCAGAGGCCTCCCCATCGGGGAAACCTCACCACCACCTCGCTTTCAGCCGTTTGTTAGTTTTTATTTAGACACAGGAATTACAGCTTGGTAGTGTTCAGAAAATTATATTTAACCCTCATTTAGATTCGATCTGAATCAATTTAATGAAATGTGCACAGCTCTCTGGGTTTGCTGAAGGAAAGAAGTCTAAACCAGGAAGAAATGCACCTGGCAGTTCCTGGGGCCAAGCGGGCGCTGCACCAGGCTCCTCCTGTTCGGCAACATTGCTGTCTCCCTCCACTGAGCAGATGGAGAACAAACCCGGGAAGGGGGCCTGGGGCTCGGGAGACCCGGCACCCTGCTATTCGCTTCTTGGTGTTACAGGAGTCGGAAGGCCAGGCACAGAGCCAGTCTTGGAGATGCCGCGGTAAGCAGACGGTGCCTTCTGCCCTCTCTGCTCCAGCGGGACAGGCTGACCTTGACCGAGTTATCACAGCAGAGGAGAAGTTACAAGTGTGAGCCAGAGGAAGCTCTGTTCGAGGAGGTGAGAGGGCTTTGCCGAGCAAAACCCAGATGGACAGCGAGGCAGGGACATGTGTGAAGGCCCCGTGGCCAGCTGGAGAGACTGCGACATTCAGGCCAGCATTTCTAAGACTGAGCGTGGACAAGCGTGCCATTAAGACCTGTAGAGGGACGGGCCGGCTGCTCACGCCCGCAACCCGGCACTTCGTGTCCTGGGGTGTCCACCAGAGAAGACTGCTCGGCGCGGTCTAAGCCGACAGAGTCTTCATCAGCCGCGTGAGCCCACTCTGGGTGTTTGGGATCGCAGTGCAGCGCTGAGCCTTTCTCAGGATGAGCTCTCAGGCACAAAACCATGTTCTTGGTTGGCATACCTCAGGGAACAAGAAGAGTTAGCCAGAACTGAAACTACAGAAGTTAAAAAGCAAGGTCAGTGCATTTAGAGATTTCCCCCAGGACTATGGACTATGGACTATGGCCTTTAGTTTGGGGCAGGTGTTGCTGTCTATATGCCGAGTTTTATGGCCTGAATTTTAATTTCCACCATGGAGTCGTTTGTGCTAAGGTCTAGGGGCCTAATAAAGTCTGGGCCCTGGTACTTTAGGAGGCTGAGGCAGGAGGATTGTTGAGAGTTCCAAGCCCACGTGGGCCACAGAGTGAGTTCAACACTAGCCTAGAACACAATGTGAAAAGTAAATAAAATGAAACAAAAACAAACAAGCAAACAAAAGCTAAATCCCACGAGGTCAGTGGTAAAGCAGGGCAGAATTTGGGTCAGGCCAGGGGGTCAATACAGTCCTGACCTTTGACCTCTCACTGTCCAGAGCCAGGCGGCCTGGCACTAACCTTGGATGCCAGGGCCCTAGTGTCCCACACTTGAGGGGTGGATGGTACCCTCGTCTTCAGAAGGCTCTGGGGAGGAGCAATGGTCTGACATGTGGAAGGGGTGCGCAGCGCCAACCCCTTTACCCTTCACGGTCCCTGGCATCTAATGAGCTGCCCTCAGCGGGACGTCTAGCCCCAGCAGGCCATTTCTAAGCTCCCTGATGGCTGAGTTTCTGGGGATCTTTCCTGAGATCTCCATGGTAACTCTCACCCTGCACCGGCAATCTCCATCATGGCGCGCAGGGCTCAGCATCACTGACGGAAGGAAGGACCCAGAGGAAAGGCGTGAGGAAGCGGCGTGGGAAGGAAGCGGCGAGACGGAGAGGAGCAGGAGCACCCAGCCTTCCAGACCAGGATGAGTAGGGGGTGGGGCCCCCTGGGAGGGCAGACGCTGGCAGCATGTCTCAGGGGAGGGCAGCTATGGACCTGCTGGTGATGTAGTGCCTTCCCAACTCAGGAGATGCCATCCCTCGGGAGCCTGAGCCCCACGCACAGGAAGTGGTTCTACTGCAGTGTGCCGTGAGGACACACAGAGACTGGGGGAGTAAACCCACCCGGAGTGGCTCCCAGGTATGTTCCAGGCCATGGGATGCCGAACCTCCTCAGGTAGACTACCTCGCAGACAGCCTCTGCGGTGCAGCTCTGAGCCAGGCCAGCGGGACAGGATGGAGACGGGTGCAGCGAGGCGGCAAGCGCTGGGCCAAGACAGGCTGATCTGTTGCGCTGGGTGGGGCTCGGGGGCTGGCAGGAGAGCTACAGGCGCCTGTGGGAAGAGGGAACAGATGTTCAGAGTCAGTGAGGATGGAAGCCACAGGAGGCAAGCAGACAGGGTGGGAGGGGGGGCCCTGCACCTGAGGAGTCAGAGCCGGCCGTCTGGGGCACTGCGGCGTGGCCACTTCAATACTCTCATGATGTCCCCCTTAAGACAAAAAAACAAAGGTATGGCTGAACCACGGAGAGGGCAGAGGGCAGTGTATTTGGTGGAAGACCTAGGTCCTACAGGTCTGTCCACTGGCAAATGCGGCAGAGTGCTTGGGCCCTTGTTCTGCGGTATTAGGCACAGGGGGAATCGTTGCGGGCAGGAGCGGTGCACACACAGAGGCGGGTCAGAGGTCAGTAGGACCTGCTGCCTCTCTCCTCTTCCACATGCTCTCCTGCCAAGTGTGGTCAGGGGACACTCGGAGGCCTTCCCCGCATCCACCAAGCCTCCTTTCTAGGCCCAGGCCACACAGGCCATCAGCCCTGCTTCTACGTCATCTCCTGTCTGTGTTTTCGACAGCTCCTAAGCTATTTTCCCGCAGAACAGTTCCTCCTGCGTTCATTGGTCACGGGGCTGCACAATCCAGCCTGCAGAAGAAGGCAGGCATGCACCCATTTTGCAGAGGGCCAGAGGGAGGCTGGGGAGAGTCACAGGTGCTCGTGACTGGTGATGCCAGACGAGAGCCCCACAACAACAGACAGATGTGGGCTAGAGAATGGGGGAGAGCTTGTCCCAGGCCGTGGCTCATCGCTTGAGGCTCTGACTAACTTTCTACGCAGGTGAAGATTGCAGCCAGCATTACAGGCACACAGTCTGGTCCCCAGCTCCAGAGGCTTTGTGCAGAGTGGGTCCTGCCTTAAAGGTACCCTGATTTTGAAGTTAAGGACAAGCCTTCAGGTTCAAGGTGATGGTGGAAGGAGCAATGGAATGCCGCCTTTCAAGTTTCACTCATTGTAGACACATTCTAATTAACTCCGCCAGGAAAATAATTGGCCTCAATCGGGTGGATCTGATTGAGGCTCTAAATAGTCTCTCGGAGCAGCATTTAGACTCCAGCCTGTGGTGCTGGGCGCAGTTACTATGTGGCCTGTGTGTTAATTGTATGCTAAGTGGGAGAAAAATAACACCCAGGCGTGCCCATGCGATGCCAGCTCTCTTAGTCTCCCGTAAATCGGTGCATGGGGAGCTTCTGCGAGGTTCCCTTCTCACCGGCAGTTGCTCAGAAGCTCATTTGAAGGTGATTATTGGAGCCTGCATTATTTCCCTGAGGTTAGTGCCAACTCCCCCAGGCACAGCGGCGTGTCTAAGCAAAGCTGCAGGAGGGAGTCTGTGGAAGCAGGCGGCCTCAGGTTATGCCACGGTGATGCTTGGTTTAGGAGAAGAGAAGAGAGAGAAGAGGCCCCTCCTGAGACAGAGACTGTTAGGGTCTGAGAACAGGTGTGCCCTGCGTGCTCACGTGTTCTCACGGCTTCGTACCCAGCTGGTTGGGGAAGCGGATTGCTCAGGAAATGAGGTCAGCTGGAGGAAATGGCTCACAGGAGGAGGGTCCTGGGGTTTTACAGTGTGGGGACCACTTCTTGTGCGTTCCTTGCTTCCTGGTCCATGGGGATCCAGGGACTCCCGACCACATGCCTCCCTCATGATGGTGGACTGAACCCTCTTGAACCAGGAGCCCAGATAAACCCCCCTCCTCTCGTTGCTTCCGTCAAGTGTTCTGTCACAATAATGAAAAAATAAGTAATATAGATCCCTATGGAGATAGCTATGAGCCTCTGGCTGAGGGTGATGGGCGGGAAAGGTCTGACCTGAGCAGTTTAGAGGGGAAAGCAGCAGGTGCCGCTGATTCAGGAGTGTGGGCGTCACAGTCTGCCACTGTCATTGCTGGTGACTGAGGAAGACCACACTGGGGAAGGCGGGAAGGTGGGGGTTAGGCAGTAAAACTGACTGACTCCAGGGTGGAGAATGCTGCGTGCGTTCAGCTAAGAGCTAGCTCGGGGATTCAGAAATGCCAAAGCTCAGCCTAGGAACTCAAGGAGAGCAGAGGCTTTAGGGCAGTGGGAACACAGGCAGGGGTATTACACGAGGGTCCAACCTGACGGGGTGGGACTAAGAGTGGGGAAGGAATACCCCACGGTCTGTGGGTTAAGGAGCCATCTTCGCTTCTTTGTAAGGTCTTCCTCTCTGTTAACTTTTAGCAGCATCTTGCTCCAGTGATCCCGTGTCATGACCTTTCCCCTTTTCCTTCACTTCCTGGTGCCCTGGCTTCTCTAAGTCCTGTCTGCGTGGCCCCAGCCTCCACTGCAATCTTTCACCATGATTCCACTGGGTCTAGGAGACAAGGGCCACATGTTTTGGGACAGGTAGGTGGCCTTGGGGGCCACATGTTTTGAAGAAGAGGCACAAACCTGAAAAAGCTTGGGTATCTCATGGAAGATGTTGAGCATCTCTGGACATTGAAGGGTCAGCTGGCTCACGGCCCAAAGAAGAAGCGGCTGAGGCACGGTCGAAATGTCTGCCCACCTCACCAAGCATGCCAACCCTCCCAGAAGAGAGAGCAGAAGCATCAGGACTGAGGATTGCTCACTAGACTTTTTTTTTTCCACCAAGGGAGTAGGCTCAGGGAGGCTCTTGGGTCAACAGTCTGTTCCCAGAGTCGGACTTGCCCTCCCCAGCCCAGAAACTCCTCTCTGCATCTTCTAGCCTGTTCAGGAGCAGTTACCCTGAGGCCAACTGTGCCCTGACCTGCCAGAAGAAACACAATGCCACAGAAGAAGAGCACACCATTGAGAGCCTCGAGGTGCCTGTGGAACTTCTATACCAACACCCAGCATTTGATTTAAAAGCCAACATAATTCAAAGGAGAGAGCAACATGTTTTAAACAAATGAGCGAACAGAAGCTGTTGATGGCAGAAGCAGACCCAAGAGTGACCAGAGAGTGAAGTCATGCAGTGTGACCTTTGAACTGTGTTTGATATGTTCAAGAAAGTTCAAGTTGGGAATGTTTTTTATGCATGAGTGCTGGTTTGCATGTCTGACTGCATGGCAGAAGAGGGCAGCAGACCCCGTTGTAGGTGGTTGCGAGGCACCATGTAGGTACTGAGGACTCAACTCCGGACCTCTGGAAGAGCAGCCAGAGCTCCGAACCGCCGAGCCATCTCTCCAGCCCTCAAGTTTGGGATTTTTGACACAGAGTTAGGTGGGTTTTTTTTTTGTTGTTGTTGTTGTTGTTGTTTGTTTGTTTGTTTGTTTTAAATAAGTCCTAGAACTGAAAAAGTAATAACTGATATCAATTACTCTAAGGAAACTAGAATTTCAAAAAGGCTTAGTAAACTAGAAATAGGTACCTAGATTAAAAAAATATTTATTTATTTATTTATTTATTTGTGGGGTGTGTGTGTCTTGTGTGTGTGGAGGTCAAAGGGTAACTTGTAGGGGTGGACTTTCTCCTTTCATCATGTGAGTCCCAGGCTTCAAATTCAGGTCATCAGGCTTTGTGGCAAGTGCCTTTACCTGCTGAGCCTTCTTGCCTGCCTGGGCCCTTAAATTTTTACAAAGATGCCAAAGTAACTTATTAGAATAATTCACAAAGTCTTTTGACACCTTTTAAAGAATCGGAATGCTTACCTCATAGCATATACAGAAATGGCTTAAAAAATAGAGACCTAAATGAAAAAGCTAAAACTATAGAATTTCTACAAACACTAAAACAAAACAATAATTTTTTTGAAGGAAACTCAACAACAGGAAACAGTTATGACTTTGGGCTAAAATGACACTAAAACCATGAGTATAAAAGGGAAAAAAGTAGACTAGACTCATTAAAAATTTAAAATTTTACTTTTTAAAAATAATTCCCAATATAATGTAAATTTTCACTTTGCTCCATTATTTTTACTGGTTTTTAAAAGCTGCTGTAAGCCATGGTTGGTTGAATTTGCTGATTAGGAAGCCACTGAAAGAGTACTGTGTCTTAACAAAAAATTGGCCTAGAAAAGTCTTTTAATAAAGAAAACTACAGCTCTAGACAACTCTGTTGACAAACTGAACCAAAAACTTATAGGTTCCAAGTCGCAATTTCTCTGCAGAATAGAAAAGTGCAGACCTCTCTCAAATTATTTTCTCAGACCAATGTAAAACTTGGTCCCCAAACTACAAATTTAGGAAGTTTACAGGCCAAACTCCTCCATGTATTGTACAATAATTCCAAATAAAATATAACAGACAAAGCCAGCAATGTGTAAAAGATTATACATTAGGATCAAGTTGGGTTTATTCTAAGAACCCAAGATTAGTTAAACATTTGAGAATCAGTCAGTACAATTCATGCCAGTGACAGTCGAAAAAAATGACACAGTTTTTCTCATTGGATACAGAAAGGCACATCTAGAAGTCTGTGTCCATCTATCAGCGTTTTCTTTTCCTCATACAGTAACTCTTCAAAATCTTACAGCAGGCCGTGCCTGTGATTGCAGCAGTGAGGAGCTAAGGGCAGAGAGAAGGTCATGGTGTGTGTGTGTGTGTGTGTGTGTGTGTGTGTGTGTGTGTGTATGATACAGAAGAGCGCACATATCTATAAACATAATAGATGAATAAGTAAATACCTACAACAAACGTTTTATGGTGAAATACTGAAGTCTCTTCCTGAGGTTGACATGAGGAACTCTGCCTTCGCCACTTACATTTACTCTTTCATCTGTGGCCTAAACCAACACTATAAGGTTCGAAGTTTGAAAGGTAAAAATGACACTTGTTTTCTTTTTCTTTCTTAACAAATAATCTGATTGTATATGTAGACAGATGACTTAAGAATATAGATTATTGCCATAAATTGCCAGTCATCAGATAGATGTGAAAAATATAGCAATGTTTATGCTCCCATCCACTCCTGTCACAGAGATAAACATAAAATAGATGTTGAGAACAGTAGTGAATATAATCAGAAAGGACTGAGTCTAACCACACATTATGGTCAAGGCGATGGAATAATGTTGGAAAGCCAGACCTAAATAAATAGGGGAATGTACAGTGACCTTGGGTTGAAACTATCAAGAGAATAAGACAAGGTTGAAAGGAAAACTTGGTGATGATATTATCTTTTGATAATAGGGTTGAAATTGATTGGAAGATTTAATAAAGCCCTCCTCAGAGTCCCTGCAGATCTCCACAGCTGTGCATTCCTGCAAAAATTGATAAACTGGTTCTAAAATTCCCGGGGAGATACAATTTCCAGGTGTCCAAGGAAACACAGTGCCAAGACTGGCCTCATAAGATGCCAAGGCTTCTGACTAGGCCAGGCCATGATGCTAGGACAAGAGCAGGCTGGGTGGGAGGGAATGGGCATTATTTAGAGAAGTTTCTCATTACTTGCTGCAGAGAGAAGGGACAATGGCTGCTTCCAATACACATTGCTGTGTCAAATGATGGAAATGAAATGTGACTGTCCTTCCTACCACACACAAAGCAGATCCCAAGTAAGTACAGATTAGAGCATGGGCGCTTAAAACAGGGCTGCTCCATTTACACACTAGCCTTTCACTGTGAACCCTCTAAAACCAGGAGCCAAAAAATCTGTCCACCTTCCAAGTGACTCTCGCAAATATTTTGGTCATGGCTACACGAGTAAGGAATATGGGAGATTTCCACAAAGTAGGAGAAATGAGAAGTTGAATGCTAAAGAATGGGGTGGTGGGGGGAGGACAGCAAGAGAGGCCGGAAAGGGTGCAGGCAGGCCCGCTGCAGCCAGCCCCTCTCTCCCTGACCTCCAGGGAGCTTCTCCCAGGACTTCTCACCAGACCCGCTCTGTAAGCCACCAGAGGGTGTTGAGATCATCGGGCTGAACTCACCAGTGTCTGTTGAGGAGTCTGTGACTCGTGCTAATGCGCCACACCAGTGAGACTCTTCAAAGCTCAGGCACTAGTCATTGGGGCACAAATGGCCTGTGCAAGCGAGTCACATTCAGATCAGCACAGTGGTTACCTAGGAATTGTTTCTGGACAAGAGAGAACTCACACAGCAAAGTCCTGGAAGTTTTGCTCCGGCTCACTGTAGAAAGCACGGATGCAGCTCACCTAGTAAAATTCTGGGGAAATTTTATTCTCTCCACCGCCCTTCTCTTCCTGCATGTCTTCTCTTTGACAAAGTTTTCTCTCTTTAAATTTCAATTTTTATTTTGCCCCTAGTTTGTGCTCATCATCTCTATTAATTGCTTCTGCATAGCTGTGCCTAAAATACCCCAAAGAACAATTTAAATGGAGGTAAGCTGTAGTTATTATTTCTTGATCAGCATTTCAGAGGGTTCAGCCCATGCACGTTGATAGAACATCATGGTAATGGAGTGAGTGGAAGAGGCGGCTGTTCACAGCATGGCAGACAGGAAGCAGAGAGGAGGAGCGCACAGCATGGCAGACAGGAGCAGGGAGGAGGCTGTTCACAGCATGGCAGACAGGAGCAGGGAGGAGGCTGTTCACACCTTGGCTGACAGGAAGCAGAGTGGAGGAGCGCACAGCAGTGCATGCAAGAAACAGAACAGCACACATGATGGTAGACAGGAGACAGAATGGAGCCTTAATGGGAAGGGGCCAGAAATCGAGGTGTGACCCCCAAGGACATGCTACCAGTGACAGACTTCCTCCAATAAGACCCCCCCCCCACAAGTCCACCACCTCCTAATGATCTGTTTGAATTTCGGATCTAATCCGATCGAATCATTTGTTAGGTCAGACCTCTGGTGACTCTGGAATGCCCTTCCAGGAGCATCCAACTTTACTAACCTCTGAGTTGTCTGTTAGTCAGATCAAATCCACTGTCGGGAGCAACCCCCCATCTCCTGATTCTACCTTTACCTCTGTGTTTGTGGTTTTCTCTTTGAAGTGATCAGCTCCTAATTTCTAGTCTCCTTTTCGTCGTTATCTGACTCTCTGTCTGGACATTTTCCCCCAGTCTCTTATTTTTCTTGATCGCTCATGGGTGCTTTCTCGTGTGGCTTTTTTCCTCTCTCCCACCTTCCGTTCTCCATTTACCGTCTTAGGACCTGGAGTAACCAGGAGGCAACAGCAGAACCACCACCCACCTCGTCCTCATTTTTCTCACTTTTGTAGCTCTGTTAGCGCATAAAATCACCTTCCCCCCCCCTCGATCCTTCTGACAGACACATGCTAGAGAGAGTAAAGAGAGGGTTCAGGGACGCATGAGCGGGGTGATGTCATAAAACCACCTAGGGAGCAAGTATCACACAGATGCTGTCCCTGTAAGCAGCCCGTGACACTTCAGAGCTGTTAGGTTTTATGTACAAGAGCCCGAGCTCACACAGGCTTACTGGCTACTGAACCATTGTATCCTGGTGGCACCTCAAAGAACAATACATGGAATGAAGCAGAATGAGGAAAGAAAACAGGAAACTGCACATTCAGTGTGGCTTAAAACTCCTGGCCAGGCAGGCCACGTTGCCCTCTATATCTTTGTTTCTATCTCACAAAGTCCAGATCATAACATAAGCTCCTTTTTTTCCATAAAAAAAAAAAATATTCATATGCTTTTCTCTTGTTGATAGAAAAAAATAGCACAGATCCAATTTCAGGATGGCTCATTAAAACAATTTTAAAAATCACTTAAGCAATTAGCCGAGGAGAGATCTTTTGAGTTAACGGCATGCCTGAACAATTTATGAGCTGGCTGTGTCTGATTAAATGAATCAATCAGGACCTAACTGTTTCCGCCGCAGCTTCACCCCGCATGGCTGCTCTTGGGTGAAATCACCGGTGGCTCGCCCTGATCATCAGAAGCGACGCAGCTCTCAGGGAAGTGCGCTGCTGCGGGTTGGAATAAGTGTGGCTCCCCAGGAAGGGGCTTGGAGGGTTCCCACAGAACAGGGAAGAAACGCTCCGGAGGGGTAGGCTCAGGGCAGGCAACCTGAGCAGAAACGATAGGACGGAGAGGAGTCAGTGAGGGCAACGGAAAGAGGAAGGACAGCAACACCAATGGCCGCCCTCTGCATGAGCACCGGGTACCAAGCACTAAGCACTTTCAGGAACACTGGGTACCAAGCACTAGCACTTTCCACATGCTGCAGCCATCACAGATCTCGTGTGTCCTGAAGAACCCCGCCAACGTGTGTTTCTAGCAGAGGCCTCCCGCTTCCCAGCATGCTTTCTGAGTGCCCCTCAAGGTCCGGTGCTGAAGTCGTAACTGTTTATACCATCTCTCTGGCAGTTACAGCTCTCACACACAACATGGCTTTCACTTGGGAGTTGAAGAACTTGTGTGTGGGGGGTCAAGGAGCTGGTCCAGAGAGCCTGGCCGGCCACCTGTTTGGACCACTGGTGCTCCAGGATTTGGGGGTGACTGGTGGAGGTACCCTCCAGCCTCATGGCTGGCCTGTGGAGTGCCAGCCTAGTGGACAGCCGCACAACGAGACAGGCTTCCTCAGTGCTCTACATCGGCCTCTGGGATTTTCTCTCTCCAGTCTGGGCAGGTCACTAGTGTATGCTAGCTCTGTTAGCGCCCACTGGCTCACAGTTATCTAGCTCTCTCATCCAGCCTGGGACCACCTGCCTGGGGATGGCATCACCCTCAGTGGGTCGGGCCCATCCTATGTCCGGTAAGACAATCATCAAGGTAATCATTTACAGACAGAAATATCTACAGACCAACTTGATAAGGACAATCACCCAACTGAGACTCATTTTCCTGTGATTTTTAGGATGCAACAGGTTGACAGTTAGTGTTAACTAGGACAAAGACACAGTTTAAAATGATTTGTCACCACGGTCCCGAGTGAATCTCCCGCTACCCCAATTCACACACTGATGCCTACTCCCCAGTGTGTTAGAGTGGGCCTGGGGGTCATGGGAGCTTTGCTGTCACCAGCGGGGTTCATAGCCGTGAACCAGGAGCTACCCTTGCCACCTGTGGACATAACTGCCAGTCTCTTAGAGTATTGTTCTTTTCTTTTTTTCTTAAAAAGATTTATTTATTTATTATGCGTATGAGTGCTCTATCTGCATGTATACCTGCTCGCCAGAAGAGGGCACCAGATCTCATTATAGATGGTTGTGAGCCACCATGTGGTTGCTCGGAATTGAACTCAGGACCTCTGGAAGAGCAGACAGTGCTCTTAACTGCTGAGCCATCTCTCCAGCCTTCCTCTCAGATTATTGAATCAGGTCCCTGTAACAGGATGCAGGGAAAAGGCACCATTCACGTGTCAAAGAGTGAGTCCTGACTAGATTGTAAACCTACCTGCACCCTGACCTTGACCTTCCAGCCTCTCGAACTTAAGATGTCTCTGTTATTTCTAACTTTGTCATAGACACCAGAAGAGAGCGAAACAGGGCTCTAAACCAGTCTGATTCAGATCCTTATTTAAAAAGAAAAAGATCAGGACGTAGACACCCAGAGGGCACGGGGTGAAGACGGCTCTGCAGGGTGACTCCAACCTCAGCCCAGACCTTAGAATCCCAGTCTCTCAGAGTGTGAGGAGTGGGTCTTTGTTCTTCAAGCCTCCTCAGCAGTGCTTTGTAAACGGGAGAGCTCACAAATGTAAAAACAGCAGACGGCCACAAGTCTCTTCATTTCCCTGACGCCTTTTTTGGTCCTCGCTTCTGTGGTAAATTCTACCAGGAAGGGCCGGTCTGGGCCTTCAATGATGCTAACAGCTGGGGAGCCTTGGCGCTGCCCTCAGGCCAGTGTTTCCTGCTGAACCGTGAGCAGCTGAGCATGTGGCACAGGTGCTTGGGGCTTCACAGTTCACACTCAGGTCAGGAGGGCGCTCGGCTCTGGTATCACAGATGAACCAAGCACATCCCACCCTGGTGAAGCCGCTTCTGTCCTCACCAATGCCGACACCCTCCTTCGGACCATGGTCCAGCACCTCGGGCCTTGCTGCTCTCCGCACCCCAGCCTTGAATCAGTGAGTCCCCAATAAACGGCACCCGTGACGGGTCTGCTCTGACTCGCTTGCACCTGAAAATGTCTTCTTTGGATGAAAGTGTAAGTGCGGCCACAGCAGTACGAGCAGTCCTCTTTTAAAATATATCTTTATGCTCGCTGTGGTGGCACTCACCTTTAACCGCAGAACGCCAGAGACAGAGCAGAGACAGGGACAGGTGGATCTCTGGGAGGCGGCACCTTGAGCACCTCACACTTAACGAACAAACAGCATCCTGCTGGCACGGGGAGGCCGAGTCCAGAGAGCGGCCTGAACGATGCAGGGCAGCTGAGCACCTTAAGCAGTGCTGTGATGTTCGCCTGCTGCCGAGGTCGCCCACCTAAAGGCAGTTCTTGGGGCACACCCTGCTGCGGGCACCCGAGACTGTGAGACACAGGTGGGACCTGAGAGCGGCTAAAGGGGAGGCAGAGGGAGGGCAGGCCATTTCTCCTGGCAGGGGCCCAGCCAGTGCCTTGCTGCCCCTGAGCAAACTTGAAACCTGTTTCAGGTGGAGCCGGGAGGCCTTTCAGACCCTTGCTCTGTGGCTGACTTTCCTCCAGCGGCTTCTCAGCGAGGTGTGTGGGGACTCAGAGGTCAGACTTTGCTCACTGAATGCTTTGGCTCTCGAAACTGAAGTGTAAGGCAGGGGGAGGCCTTGGCTGCGGGGACGGGCGAATATTTTATTTATAGGGCTGGGCTCCCCCAAGGTGCTCTGGCCGCAGCGTAAGGAAGCACACGCTATGAATACCAAAACAGCGATTTCATAAGGCCGCCCTGCACAGCCGGAGAGAGACGATGATGCAGGAGGGGACGGGCTATTTATAAATGCAGGTAGACGCCGCAATACATTCTCCCCGTGTGTGCTTGTGCCATGCACAGTGTGTGCCAGCACATGCCGAGGTGTGTGTTCACGCGTGTTTGTGATGAGAGCGTCCCAGCCTGGTGGGCACCGAGCCAGCCCCACGACCTAGGAGGAAACTTGACCTTGAGGTCTCCTGCTCTCTTGCACCAGCACCGTGTCCCCACCAGGGAGTGCAGAACAGAATGGAGTCAACCTGTCAGAAAAGCGAAGGGCGTGTGTGCGTCAGGGGCTCTAAACATGTTGCCGCTGGGTTTGCACTCATTTCCTTCCAAGAGAATCCAACCTGGAAAAACAACCCGGATAGAAACCAATATTTCTGCACGTGCTCTGCGCCCCTCCAGATCACTGAGCAGATGTGAAAATTATTAGCGACCTAAATTTCTAATAAGAGAATAATCATTAATAATCATCCTATCTGTGTGAGATAGGATGGTTCCGCAAGGAATCCTTACAAAGAGCTGTTGAAACCGCGGCCTGCCTAGGAAGTAGATTTAAGAAGGGTGGTTTTAAGGGGTTCTTTCTAAGCCTGGCCACAAAGCTGTGTTGGAGGACTGCTCACTCGGAGCACGTGAGCCCCCAGGTTTGATCTCTAGTGTCGTATAAACTGGATGTAATTGTGCAGAGTGCAATCGTAGCACATGTGAAACAGTCAGGAGCATGGGAAATTCAAGGCCATCCTCATCCTACTGAGGTGGAGATCTGCCTGAGCTACATGAGACCCGTGACAGTGCATCAAAATAATCTGGCAGCGTGTTCACAAGGAGCCCTCCTCCCTGTAGGTGTGACGAGAATGGGGACAGCCAGGTCACACACACTTTCTGCCTCAGCTCTTGTCATCAGGGCCTGACAACCAGAGTGGCCAGAGAGATGGCCCAGCGGTTGAGAGCACTGGCTGAGCAGTAACGAGCACTGGGGTGGGGGTCCCAGCACCCGCAGAACAAGCCAGCATCCTGCCTGCCCTTGTGACCTCATCGCCAAGAGGCTGGAGACAGGAAAATCCCTGGGAGTCGCTGGCTTCCAGCCTCTCTGAGAGAACTCAAGCCACAGGGGCTGAGAGAGACCCCACCTAAAGAGACTAGAGAGAGGAAGAAGTGGCCCCCTGGCTCTCGCTCTGGTCTCAACGCAGACTCGTGCCTGCTCACACAGGCACACACACAAACACAGAAATAAAATTAAGACACAACTTTTTAAAAAGTGTTTAGGATGCACAAATTTTAAAAAATGTGTGTTAAGAGAAGACTGAAATTCAGTGCTCTAAATTAGATTTTTTTTTTTAATGTTTCTTGTTTAGTGGCTTGCCCTGAGGTGTGAATTACTTGCTCTATCTATTTGCCTGACCTTTAATGTGGATCAATAAACTCCTTTCTTTTAAGGGCAATGCTGTAGTCCTTAAAATTCTTGCTGGTGCCCAGTATGGGGGAGGGGTAGTGGTCTTCCCATCTCGCCACCATGGAACCTTCTTTGATGTCACTGTCTGGCTTGTTATTTGGTACAGTGGAGCCCTCCCTTTGCACCCAGCATCCAGGACCCAGCCAGGGGAGTCAGGGTGACACAGTGACCCGCCCCTGAGAACCAGAGGCCAGGCGGGCCTGACCCAGGACAGGACAGGCTGAGGCGGCAGCTGCTGTGCTCTGTAGTATGTGTGAGTTTAGAGCTGCTCTTGCCTTGCTGGTGTGAGATCACTATGGGAAGAACTAGTCTCCCGTTCCATCTGTCAGGACAGCCGCTGACAAGCATAGTGCGCACAGACTGGGCACTGATAAGGGTCAAATTGCTGACCACCTGGAGCCTAGGAGCTCCAAGTCAGTCTGGAGGCCTCAGTGCCGTCCCGCCAGCTCAGGTTGCTTCCAGAGAGCTCTGTGAGTGAGCCTCCAGTGTGACAGGGGCGGCCACATTTAAGTAGATTTTCATTTAGGCCCGATAACTGGTCTCCTGATTTAATTTTACTCTTGGCAATTCTCAGCTTTCTCAGTTACATTTGTAAAAACAGAACAATGGTGGTTTGTGTTGCTGGACGGAAGGGAAATTTGCAAACAGATGAATGAAGCCAGTGCTTAATGGTGGCACCAGATCCTTCAAGCAGACGGTAATTGAAGAAACCTCGGTGGTGTGATTTTTCATGAACTCATGTATTTTTTTTTTTCAAGCAAAATATTTGGAAGTTTGCTTCACCGGGGAGGAAGCGGCCGACCTCACTGTAGATGCTATTGCAAATTCAGTTAAAGGTTCAGGATTCGAAATGCAGTGTTTTGCTCAGTTCCTGATTTTCGCCAGAGCCGGACATCCAATCATGCTCACGTGTGCGCACATGCTCTACCACTGAGCCACGCCCAAGGTTTCGATTTTGAAGTGATGCAAGCTGACAAGGCTCAGCACCATCCTGGAAGTGATATCCCCACTAAGGAACCAACAGAAACCGCCATCAGCTCTGGTTTCAGTCCAAGCATATTGCGTAATTAGATTTCTAAAAGCCGTGTTCTGCCAGCCAGGTATTTGGTACCAAAGGTCTCCCAGAGGAGGCTGTAAGAAGGAATGCTTGAGTCTATGGCTATATCTGAGCCTGGGTTTTAGGTCCTTTCCATGCATGGTTCTTGGTTGGGGTATCATTCTCTTCAGGGCCCCCAGGGCCCAGTTTTTATGACTCTGTTG
The DNA here is from genome assembly GCA_010120015.1 of Rhombomys opimus. Taxonomy (NCBI): domain Eukaryota; kingdom Metazoa; phylum Chordata; class Mammalia; order Rodentia; family Muridae; genus Rhombomys; species Rhombomys opimus. The sequence continues at coordinate 471,242 of REGO01000129.1, forward strand.
CTCTCCTTGTGGAGCTCCTGTCCCCTCCAGGTCTTTCTATTTCCCTCTTTGTTCATAAGATTCCCTGTACTCTGCCCAAAGTTTGGCTATGAGTCTCAACATGTGCTTTGATACCTCCATCAGTAGAGTCTTTCAGAGGCTGTCTGTGGTAGGCTCCTGTCTTGTTCTCTGTCTTCTCCTGTTTTGGATGTCTTTCTTTCGCGTTTGTCCTTCTGAATGAGGATTGAGCATCTTCCCTAGTCTTCCTTGTTGTTTAGCCTCTTTAGGACTATAGATTTTAGTATGTTTATCCTATATTATATGTCTAATATCTAATGAGTGAGAATATACCATGTGTGTCTTTCTGATTCTGGGTTACCTCACTCAGGATGATCTTTTCTAGTTCCGACCATTTGCGTGAAAATTTCATGCAGTCTCCAAAGGTGGGCTCTAGTAAGGGGAACAGGGGCTGTCTCTGACATGAACTCAGTGGCTGGCTCTTTGATCACCTCTCCCTGAGGGGGAGAGCAGCCTTGCCAGGCCACAGAGGAAGATAATGCAGCCACTCCTGATGAGACCTGTTAGACTAGGGTCAGATAGAAGGGGAGGACCTCTCCTATCAGTGAACTAAGGAAGGGTCATGGGAGGAGATGAGGGAAGGAGGGTGGGAGTGGGAGGAGATGAGGGAAAAGGCCACAGCTGGAACACAAATCGAATAAATTGTAATAAATGATAATAAAAATATTTTTTAAAAGGTGTAATGCCTGCTGGCCCCGCCCCTTCTGCAGCACCTGGGGGAACAGGTCCTTCTCACCTGGGCATCACTGTAGCGCTGGCCCTGGTGCCCCCAAGAGCATGAGAGAGGAAGAGCCGGCTCTGCCCCTCGGCAGATGCTGCACTGGGTGAGCGCAGGGCAGTGCTGCAGAGCTGGGCCTGGTGGTGCGGGTGCCGGAGAGCCGGCCCGGATCCAGGGCTGGGCGTCTGCCCACCCCAACATCTACCTCACGGATGATCTGCTGGAGCGTGTGAGGGGGCCCACCCCAACACCTACCTCACGGACGGTCTGCTGGAGCGTGTGACAGGGCGGTCCTGCACCTCCAAAGCTGCAGGGCCTTCACGACACAGGGCAACCGCAGGGTATCAGAGAGGAGCCGGGAGAGGAGCCAGCGTTGACGGTACAGCGGAAGCCAGAGGCTCCGGCCAAACCAACCAAGCGTGGGACACACTGTGACACACTGCAGCTTTCACCAGGAGATTTTTTTTTCCTTTGGGGGGAGGCTGCAAGGGTGGAGAGAGTATTGGGGGGCAAGGAGGTGAGTGGGATTGGGGTGTGCAATGTGAAGTTTACAAAAGAATCAATAAAAAGTTAACGTTTATCAAAAAGGTCCTGTTTCAGGGCGGAGAGATGGCGGAGCACTTCTGTGAGAACAGGCGCCAGGTCCCGGCACGCCCACGTTGGGCGGGTCACACAGCTCGGGGGGGGGGGGGGGGATCTGACGCCGTCTGGTGGGCGCGGCAGGCAACCGCACTGTGTGGCGTGTACTCGGAGGAAGTGTCTGCGCATTCCCGGCCGACTTCCTCTGAACCTGAGCAGAAGACTAGTGTTTACTTCCGTTGGCAAGATCTGCAGCTCCGGCTTTTTGTTTGTTTGTTTGTTTGTTTGTTTTGATTTTGTTTCTGCCTTTGTCTCTGGGTGACTCAACTCTCCATCTAAATGTTGTGCTGCGCCCCAGATCTTGTTTGCCTGTGGGGTCGTCCTCCTGGCAGACTCCCCCCATCCTCTCTGTGACGGAAGTGGCCGCTTCGGGCCTTCTGCCGCTGGGCCCCGGTGGCCGTGCGCTCCGGTGGCTCTCCTGGGCCAGCCTGAGAGCAAGGGTGTGAGGGTATCACCACAGCCGCGTGGGGGGCCACAAGCTACAAGGCCCACGCTCGCCCTGCCGCAGCCTCGCAGGCCGGGCGAGCCGCGACGGTGGTGTCCCTGGTGTTGGCTTCCTGGCCACGTTTGTCACCACCACGAAGTGCACGCTCGGCGGGGCAGATGACAGGGTGAGGGAGGCCCCCAGCGTGGCGACTGGAGGTTTTCGGGAGCTCCGGGCTTGCTCATCATGGCAAGCGTGGGATTGTGCAGTCAGTGATGGTATGAAAGCCTTGGAAGTAGGCAAGCCCTCCAAGTCTAGGGAAGGGCTTTTTCTAAGTAACGTGTAAATCTTCCTTCCTCAGAATCAGTGCATGCAACACACACTCACACTCACACACGCACGCACACACACGCACACACTCACCCACGCACACACACGCTCACACACACACATGCACACACACATATACACACATGTGCACACACATGCACACACACACACTAGCGTATTACATGCACACTCGCATACACATATCTTCTTTTAGAACTTTTGACGCTTCCGTGGAGTTGAATTTATTCAAAGAGAAACTTGCAAATAAGGAAATAACAAATTTATCTCTCTGCTGTAGCGAAGAAAGCGTGAAAGAAAATGTAAAAGAGCTGCGTGCAAGCCTGGGCCAGGGCGAGCGCCGTCTGGGAGCTCTGGAGGGCGGGCTTGGGAATAGTCTGGATCACCGCACAGCGCTCCGCATTCAACCGGAGTAGTGTAAAATAGAGAAAGGTTACGCTTTTTGCAACAGCTAAACTTGGCAAAACACTTGCACATATCGTGGAGGTAACTTGGCAATTTTTGTCTTCAGAGATTGTGTGGGAGAAAGCTGCTTTGGACGGCAGCGCCCTGGGGCGTGTTCGTGGGCCCTGAGGGTCCCCTGGCTTCGCAGGGTCACGCGGTGCACACTGCGTGCGGGGAAGGCTGTCCTAAGCGCATTAGCTTGCAGGAGTGACTCGGGCTAGGACAGGCAGTTGACACCCGGGCGCTGGGTTCAGTCTGCAGAACAAATAAATAAATGCTGGAGAAGAGATGGCAAGGAGGCCAGAGGTCTGGAAGAGCGCTGGAAGAGCTCGGCCCGTCTGTGAAGACAGTCCGTGGGAGGCCCGCGCAGAAGAAAGTGGCAACACAGCAGACAGGTCTGCAGAGCTAACAGGCCGGGCGCACGGGAGTGAGACTGTCGCTACAGCTCTGGGCGGAGAGGGTCCTCTGAGAGCTCTGCTCGGGACGCGGTGGTGAATGCTCTGACCGCAGAAGGACGCTGTGGGGCCGCCGACGCCCGAGGCCCGTCCTCAGCCAGTAACCGCCCGTTTTCAGTTAGTTCCTGTGTTCGCTCATCTTTCTGCCGCTGAGTCAAAATACCTGAAGAAGGGTGGCTTCGTTCCCGCGCAAGGTCTGAGGGGTGGCAGGCCATCCTGGGGAGGCGTGGCCGCGGGAGGCGTGGCCGCGGGAGGCGTGGCCATGGCCACAGTCAGGAAGCAGAGGGAGACGACCCTGGTGCTCCGCTCATTTCTGGCCCATCCCTCAGACCAGTGGTGCCCACAGTTAGGGTCGCTCTCCACACATCAGCTAACCTAATCTGGAAACCCCACGCGCGTGCACGCACACTCACACACACACACACTCCCCAACCACATGCCTCAATTATTTAAAACGAATTTTAATAACTGTGATTTACTCTCACAATCGTTTGGATGTAGCAGGTATGTGGTCACGTGTCCACTGATCTCTCTGCTGTCACCTCCACTCTTCCACTCTTGGGCTCTGACGTCCATCCCGAGCTCTCTGCCAGCTCTGCTTTCTGAGTGTGAGCAGCTTACTGCAGTAGTCCAAGACGCTCTCTCTCTCTCTTTCTCTGTTTAATTTTCTGGGCATGGGAATTCAATGTGTCCATTCATTCGTTCATTCATTCATTCATGCTCTCCCACGTGCAGACATTGAGGGTACTGTCCCCATGCTTGAGAAACTCGGTAGTTTGGTGCCCGCAGGCAGGGCGGGGCAGCTCCCCCTGGCACCTCCCTAGTGTCCGCCTCATCTTGCCTCTCTCCCACCGCAGGGCTGCAGCTCTGCCCGTCGGTGCCTCTTCTAGGATGGTCCCCGTCAACTCCAGACGCTGAGGAGCTGGGGTGGCAGCCAGGCTCCTGTCTGTCTCCCCCAGCCCTTGGTGGGGTCGGTTCTCACAACCTGGAGCGTGGATTCACGTAGCCCAGAGGGCACAGAAGCGTGCAGACGCCCTTCTCCCTGCAGGCTGGTTCGCTGGCTGCTCTGGGCTCGTCCTAAACGCACGCCCGTTCTTTCCCCACCAACACACACAGCACCGTGCCGGCCTCGGCGCCCGCCGCAGTGCGCCCAGCCCAGCTCCTCCTTCTGAGGCTTCTTGGCCTTCACCGAAGGCGCTGGGGCAGCTGTGGCCTCTTCCCGGAGTGATGGCCAAGGTCGGTGTGGGAAACATGTGGAACCTCTGCTCCTTTTCCGGTCGGGGATCCCGAGGGCAAACACCACTAACACCGCAGGGCCCCGCATGAGCACACGGCGCAGCAGGCGGAGCTGAGGAGGCGCCTGCGGGGCGAGGACCCACCGCTCACCCCAGGGAGGGCCTGACGGCTTCTCCCAGGTGAGCCTTCAGGGTCTGGACGGAGAAGCGCCTCGTCTGGACCTGGCTGGAACAGCTCCAGGACAAGTGAGGAAGTGTGGCAGGACTTGAGGTAGCTGCTCACAGCTACAAAGTCGGGAGGAAGGAGAGCCGCCCGTCGGGCAGGAGGCAGTCTGTGCCCCTTCCTGCTCTTCACCCAGTCCCGACCCACACGCTGCGGGAGGAGACGCCGCCTCAGACAACCAGCAGAGAAAGCGGGGCCTTCAGACACGACGCTGTGGGGATCTCAGGAAGGTGACCCATGCCCGCTGAAGGGCTGCCCCGTTCTGGGGGGAGCTCAGCCTAGTGCATGTGGGCACAGGTGACAGGCTTCCCGGGGAGAACCCTCCTCTGCAGCTTGAGTGTCACGCCTTCCCGTCGCTGAGCAGAGGCCCGGGGGCGAAACGCTGTCTCAACACGTGTGGTTTAAGTGTGAGGTGTGGCAAGAAGACCCCGGGGTCAGCAGGGTGTGTGGGGAGGAAGCAGGATTGGGGAGTGTGAACGATGAAGCCCTAACTTGGTTGAAGATCTCAAGGGAGCCCATCAGCCCGGGCCGTGTTGTGCCCCGAGGTCAGGTCTTGGCTTTCACACTGAATTAGTGGGCGTCTGAGGTAGACCAGAAGGAGCATGGCCTTGGGCCTGGTGGCTGTGGGGGTGACAGTCACGTTTCCAGCACTGAGGGCCTGAGCGGTATCACGGGGTCTACCACACAGGCGTGCAGCGATCGTGTGCGAGAGTAAGAGCTGCCTTGAACTCCCGTTTTCGCCAGAATTTCCACACTAGGAGCGATCAGGAGATTTAGCACCTTGCCTGTCACAGTCTCCACAGACTCCACAGAATTCCTTCCCTTAAATAAAACCAAGGCTGCAGCCCCATCAAGCATTCCCTGTTCCCGGACACACAGCTCTCTGTGCGCCTTTGGCCCAGGCAACGGTAGCCATCGAAGCCAACCTGTTGTTATATACAAAGAGCAAACTCTGAAGCTGCAACAGGACACATGGTGTCCCCTGGGTGTTTGTACGACTGTTCTGTCCCCCGTTGGCAGAGGACACTGGGGAACCCGGAGAGGTTTCTGCGAGGCTGTAATGTATGAACGGAGTTGACTTGGCCAGTTGACTTGGGGATTCACAGACTAGAGATAGGAGGACTGAGGAGAGTTATCGGATAGTCCGGGGCTGCAGCTGCCATGGGCTTATCAGACGCCAGATGAGGGGGATTGTGCTTTGAGCCCCAGAATGTTGATCTCTGGAAACGGTTGGCCACTGACAAGCCCTGATGATAGGCTTAGCCAAAAGGCAGCAGGAGCCCCTTTACTAGACAGAAGAAGAATTAGCAGCAGCAGTGATCAATACCAGGCCACAGGCCACCTCTGAGGCCTGGCAGTCGCCTGCTGCTGCTTGTTTATACCAACTCTCCCAAGGGTGTCTGCCTCCTCCCGAGCAACCTCTCTGGGATCCCATCCAAGGAGTGTCATGCCTTCCCCCTCGCTGAGCAGAGACCTGGGGTGTGAAACGCTACCTGAGTCTCAACACCTGTGGTTTAAGTTCTTAATCCGGTTCCCACCAAGAGCCTCGTCAGAGACTAGAGTCCTCAGAGAGCAGATGCTGAGCTGCCCTTGCCACCGCAAAGACTTCCCCCGAAGATTGTCCTGTAGTTAGCTCCAAGGGGCATCATTTTCCAAATGGCCGTGCTGGGCCACAGCGCGTGTGTGAGACAGGTCTTTGAACACACAGTGTAAGCACGCAGCACAGTGCGCCCTGCGAGGTCAAGCTTATCTTCGTCCCCCTTGGGCACGTGGTTCCCGTCTCTGACCCACAAGTGACGAGTGACCGAGGCAGGTCTACCCGGAACCGCCCTCTTCCCGCCAGCGCTGAGTTCTATCTCTCTCCTCACTTGCCTTTACGAACTGCCGCCCTCGTTCCTCCCCTCCTCTCCTCCTCAGCTACCTGCAGGAGAGGAGAAACTGAGTCTGGTGTACACAAACCTACAGGGAGATCGCTGTGACCCCTGACTTCTACAGGAGCCCAGTCTGAAGCTGACCACCAGGAGGGAACAGCATGAGTCGGACAGACAAAGCTCTGAACCCTGCACACAGCTCACTGCAGATCCAGGTAGGGGTCAGGGGCCAGGGCTAAGGCTGATGCTGTTTTAAAAGTCCGAATCAGGAAAAGGGACGCACAAATATCTTCTGCTTACAAATACACTCAAGTGCTTTGCCAGAGCCTCCCCCTCGGTGTAGGTGGGAGAGCGGGAAGGCTGGGCGTCATGAGCTCTGTGGCTTCGGCTTGTCTCGAAGGCCCCGCCTGGGCTTGGCAATGAAGAGGATTGTGTGGGGAGAGAAAGAGAGACATCGTTTATTTACTTAGCGTGTTCCACAGCCAGGGATACCTCCCCTCCCCTTACAAGTGCCTGCAAGGAGAGAGACGTCCTCATGTCCCTTCTGACATCACCGGTGACCCAGCGCCTGAAGCCTGAGCTGAATTCCAGCCCTGGCTCACCCAGCACCACATCTCGGCTCCATCACACTCACGTCGTTTTACTTTACTCTGGCGCCTTCCCCTGCGACACCTCCCAGGGCTGGGGCTCTGGCCAGTTTCCTTCCAGAGGCTTTCTCCCACCCGCCCACGCCACTGCCGTGAGCTCTGTGTGTCCTCACAGACGCCGTCAGCCCGCTCCCACGTGGCATTACTTCAGTGGCCGCCCCCTCGCTTGCTGAGTGTGGCCTCTTAGGCAAACGTTTCCAGGGCGTCATGCAATGATGTGCACAGAGTGGAGGAGAGCCCGAGGAGGGCTGTTTACACATTCCTTGTCCGTCAGTGAGAGCTCTAGGCCTGAGCGAGCGTCAGAGAGCAAGGAAGGACGGTGGTGACAGGCGCCAGGTGTTGTCGCTGGCGTGGCCTGCGTATGCACTGTCGTTGGGGAGCCTGGGCTCCTCCAGGCAGTGGCTGGATCACACCAGCTGCCTGTGAACTCTTCGGGCGGCGGCAGGGGCCTTTGAGACAGCACTGGGTAATATCTGTGGCTCACTTGGCTTCTGAGACTCAGGTAAGAAATACCCGTCTGCCTTACGCAGCTGACAGTCGCTTCGTCCACAGATCTACACAGAGCAGGGGTGGCTGCCAGCTCCCTGAGGCCTTCCTGGCCAAGCTCACCTTCTGGCCTCTGCTCCAACCCGCCAGCAACACAGGAAACACTCGGGTCTCATAGACACAGACACTTTACAGCTTGTGTAATTTACAAGTTGGGAATGTAAAGTGGGAACGACTTGGAATGAGTTTTCAAGGAAGTGGACACGCACGCTCATTCAACAGCATGGCCTCAGAGATAACACGATTCTTTAAGACCACAGAGGTTCTGAATGGGCCTGGAACTCCACATGACAAGGTCAATGAGCTGATGAGCTTCACAGGTCTCTGAGAAGTGGTCCATTCAGCTCGAGACTCTTAGGTTACCCATCAGGAGCTTCGCACTTTCCAAACTTTCCATCACGGTGGCAGCTAGCTTGCCCTCAGCTAGCTCCTCGGATGCCAGCCATGCAATGTACTTGTGTCTCTGTCTTCTCCCTTAGATCTTTCCCAGCACTGCAATGGCCACCTGCTGCGTTTGGCGTCAGTCTCATTCTGTTCACAGGCAGGGAGCAGGTCAGATCTTCTTCACCTCTTTGGAACCCCCACTGCAGTTAGACAATGATGAAGAAACAAGAAAACAGGTTTCCTGTGCCTGGTGGAGTGGAGCCCATATCAGGGGAAGCGAAATGCAGTGCGTGGCAAAAGGTCCAAAGGAGAAGAAGAAAAGAAGAAGAAGAAGAAGAAGAAGAAGAAGAAGAAGAAGAAGAAGAAGAAGAAGATATTATTATATTAATCATTATTATTATTATTATTTTGAAACAAAGTCTCATGTAGCCCAATTCAAATTAGAGCTGTCCCAAGGATGACCTTGAATTTCTTGATCTGCCTGCTTTTACCTCTCAAGTACTGAAATTATGGAGTAGCACAATACCTAGTTTCATTATGTGGCTCTTTGGGCATGATAGGCAAGCACTCTCAGTTTTCTTTCTCTCTTTCTCTCTCTGTCTGTCTCTCTCTCTTTCTCTCTCTTTTCCCAGCCCCCTTCCTATGAAGCCCAGATTGGCTTGGCACATACAGCAGTCTTCTTGTCTCGGCCTCAGAAGTTCTGGCTCTCAGGCTTATGCTGCCACGATTGGCTTTGGGGAAAAATCTGAGCAGTGGTTTGCACCTTAGGCCTGTGGAGGTAGAAAGGCTGAGCTGTTAGGTAAATCTGCCACAGAAAGGCTCTCTGGAAAGGTTCTCAGCTGTTCCTCTGAGGGCCGTGACACAGCTGCTTAGCATCCTGGCTCTCTCCCTCAGCACCAGCTTTCATTTCCCCTCAGCACGAGCTGCTGTCACTGAAGGTTCCAGGCTCCCCTGCAGCAATTGCAGGCTTTCAAACAGCCTCCTTTTTAACTGACTGGAACTTCCGAGCCTCCAGAAAGCCTTTTCTGTTTGTTTGTGAGTTACTGGCTCACTCTTGCCCTCAACACCTCACCTGGCCTTCTCTAGAGTCCCAAAAGTGGATGGTTCCCCCGCCCCCCGCTCCCAATGGCTATCAGAATGGGGCCTTGTCTCTGTTCAATACCTCTACAGAACTGTCCAGAACCTTCCTCTGGAGAACACAGAGTGCCACTCAGCAAGGTCTCCTCGCCCATGCCTTCAGGGTCACCGTACTGCCTCCACCGGCCCATCTATGGCTAAAAGACCTGACTCACAACGACTGTGCTTCAGCTAGAAACACAGACAAGGTTCTTCAGCTGAGCGTGCAGACGGTTCCCCCGAGGACCATGTCTGTCATCTGCACTGCTCCACTGCCTTAGCCTCTGTCCTGGAACCACTGCTCACAAGGCAACAAGCGCTTGCGAGCAGCATCCCCAGAGAGGGTCACACGATGGTGGGGTACGGCGCAGAGCCCTGAGCGCCCCCTCCCCGACATTATTAACACAGAGGGCCTGACTTCCTGGCACTCCCCCACGCATTCTCTTACTCACTTTATCTATTAACTCTAGGGGAATTGGATGCCCAAAAATATGTTTTGGATCTCACATGTCACAAGAAACCCCATCTTTAAAGGCCTTTGCTTTCCTGGTATTAATACAGATGTCCATAAATAATGGAGCAGCCTGTGGCACTGGGGAAGCCGTTCTCTGAGCCTCACAGGGTTTTCAAGCATTAACTGTACCTCCAGCAAAACAGAGTCTCTGAGCTGCCAAGATATCTCAAAAACACACACCAGGAGCCTTTCTCTCCTTGGCTGTTATTTGGTAAGGTTTTTCTTTTCTGCAGAAAGAATTCTTTCTTGGCTTTTTTAATATTCAGTATTATTAAATATTCAAAAACTGACTTTTTTTTTTAAACCTTTAGTCTCCCTAAGGAGGAAATTTTAGGTAAATCTCAGCCACCCGAGAGGCCTGGCCCCAGAGGTCTTACTTTTTTGGAGTAGAGCAATATCTTGATCTGCTTTCATGATAGGAAAGCCCAGAAGCTAGGCTGCCCTCTGGAAGCCGTCTGCCACAATGGGAGCGGTGACCTCAGAACCAGCAGCCACCCTCAGAACACCAACCTCCGCCCCCACGGTGCCTGAGCCCTCTAAACACGACCTGCATGATCATGAGCCTGGATTTCTGACTTCACTCCGTGTTCATTTCTCTGATTGTAGGTTTGAGCAGCCACCTGAGGCCAGCAAGCCGCCCTGCTCTCAGCAAGAAGTAATCTTTGGAAACAATAAGAGTCACAACCTCGGCAAAGTAGTTCTGTGTCCCTGTTGTTAAACTCTAAACCAGGAAGTGATAAGCAAGGCTAAACTAGAGCTCAGGCCATTTTTTTTCCTTTCCCATGTAAGTGTGTGTAGAGTAGGTGCCCATCTGTGTGTGTACATGCGAGAACAGGCACATGGGTACACATGCACGTTCAGGCACGAGGTTGGTGCTGGGACTCATCCTCCATTGCTCTTCAGGCACGAGGTTGGTGCTGGGACTCATCCTCCATTGCTCTTCTGCCTTATCCAATGAGGCAGAGTTTCTCAACCAAGCCCGGAGCTCAGGTTGGTTTAGAAACTGGCCTGAGGGAGAACAGGACCTGCTATACTGCAAGGACGCCTTTGGGAAGATGCACAGGGCTTATGTTCGGTGGTTAGAGATATGCAAACCAGGATGGTGGGCTCCCTTAAGTCCAAAGGCAAACTGGGCAGCCTCGCCACGTTAAGCTGCAGCGTCTTATTAAACCTGGGAGTCAGTTCTCTCTGAAGGATTCAGATCTCAATGAGACATCGATATGACAGTTTTCTCCCAGCAGAAAAACCGCTAAGCTCAGAAAAGCTTCTTTGTTCTGACCATTCTGCAGCCATTTTGATTTCTGTGTTTTCTAAACCCAGCCTTTAAAACGAGCGTATTAGATCTTTAAAACAGAAACATCCAAGGACACTAGAAAAACCTGCAGAGGTGCTAGGCCCAGGGAAGCTGGGTTTGCAGTGTTAGCACACTGAGCTTGCTTTCCGGGCAAGACTGTAGTTCCAGCAGCCACCACAGCTCCAAGGACCCCAGTGCAGATGCACTTCTTCACCAGGCTCCGCGACAGTTCTCACTGTGCAATATGCTACCAAATCCCCGATGTTATAGGCCATGTCTCCTTCCTATGGCAAGCGGCACCGGGGAGGGGATCATGAAAAACGTGGCAACTTTGAATAAGGCTTCTGAGTACACAAGCACCAAAAATCAGTTCAAAAATCAAATGTATAGTGAGTCCTCTAAGGAACTACTGAACTTCACTGAGTCAGGGTCAGGCGGCTGGATAGCTTGGTCATCCCAACACCCGAGCATTCTGAACGTGCATTTCGCACTGTTTTGTTCCTGTGATGTCAGTGAATGCCACCTAAAGGACTTCCGTCCCCACTCAGGCCTTCTGTACGCTAGAAACTGCACTGGATTTACTCACTGTTTTGTTTTTGTTTTTTTTTTCTTTTGAGGCAAGGACTTGTATACCCAGGCTGGCCTCAAGCTCACTGTGTAACCGAGGATGGCTTTGAACTCCTAGTCCTTCTGACTTTATCTCTTAAGTGCTGAAAATTCTTTGTAGTGTTTTACAGAGTTTTCTGCTCTTATGGAAACATAATGGTTTGATTACAGAAAACACCGGCCCCTGTTCCTCAGTATGTCAGTATCAAATTAGTAAATTTCTATGTTAAAAATGGTTGATTTTTCTTAAACTGCTATTTAAGTTGCTGGCTAGAGTTTCATAAAAATCATTAAATGAGTTCTGGCTTGGAATTAAGTCAGAATTTCCAATTTCTGAAATAGCCCTAAATACAACTCTGTCATTTTGCATTGTATATTTACTTATGCAAAGCAGCATTTTCAACACTGACAATTACAAAATTAAAATATCAATGAACTGAAAAGCAATAAAGATTCTGGGTCCTACAGTATAAAACCTGCAGCCAAGATGTGTGTGTGTGTGTGTGTGTGTGTGTGTGTGTGTGTGTGTGTGTGTGGTGCACAATGGCATACATGTAGTCACAGAACATCTTGCAGGGGTCACGTCTCTCTGTTTACCATGTGGGTCCCAGGGACTGAACTCAGGTTGTCAGCTTGGTGAGAAGCTTTTACCTACTGAGCCATCTCACTTGCCTCAGTCAAGACTTAATTCTTTACATAAAAACAGACAAGCACAGCCAGCTCAGTCTCTGCACGCTTTCTTTAAGACAGGGTAAAAATGACAGGTGGGCCAAAGAATTATTTAGCACAAACTTTCTGTGGGTTATTACCAGTAAGTGTGTTTCATACACCTGCATAGCCAGGGTCATTTCTGGGGAGACAAGAGGTCAGTAGAGAAGGTTTAAGAAGCCCTGCTGTGATTCCTAGCGAGAGTCCGCTGGTTTGGGGCCCGCTGTTCATTCGTTGGTCAGCTGGACACACAAGGGTGAAACACATGAAGGCTTGAAGAAAGTGGCAGAGAGGACAGGTCAGGGGAAGGCGCGTGTGGAGGAGGCAGTCAGAAGCAGAAACAGTTTCTGTCTCGCTTGGAAAGGAAACAACCACGTCAAAGTATGCTCCCAGCTGACACACACCCAGAAATGGCCACGCCAGAAGAAACACAGGTCTCACAGGGCAGGGCAGAAGCAGAGGATGAGACCGAGTGGACAGGGTTTTGCTCTGTCCCATTTGGTCCTGCTGCCCTTCTACCTGCGACAATATAACCCCAGGCAGAATGGGGTGTGTGCCTGAAGAGGCAGAAAGTGGGATGCTGGCTACGGCTTAGGGAGGGATGCTGAGAAACAGCTAAAGCTGCTTCTTCACAGGTAACTGGCCAGCCAGCTCTGGCACTCCTAATGGCTACAAACCTCTGAATATACTTACACTTGGCCTTGGATATCTTTTTTTTTTTGCCTTGTGTATCTTAAATGGGTGAATTTTATGGTTTGTGAATTGTATCTCAATTGCATTGTTGGGGGAAAACTACCAACAATGTAGTAAAGATAACAATAAGAACACAAAATGCAATGTAAAAAAAAAAAAAAAAGGAACGGAGCCTGGGAGATGGCTGAACTGGTAAAATGTCTGCGATGTTTGGATTCCCCAGCATCCACTGCAATGTCACGTCCCCCTCACCACAGTGCTGTCAGGCATGAGAAAGCATCCCTGAAGCTAGCCGATCAACCAGTCTAGCCGATTCGGTAATCTCCAGGTTCAGTGAGAGAGCCTAAGTAATAATGAATGGATACGATCAAAACACATTATACAAAAGTATGAAATTCTAAAAAAAGGGGTTGGGGATTTAGCTCAGTGGTAGAGCACTTGGGCCCTGGGTTCGGTCCTCAGCTCTAAAAAAAAAAAAAAAAAAGAAATTCTAAAAAAAAGGAAATAAAAATATAAAAAGTAAAGTAGAGAGCAATTGAGGAAGACACCGAACATTGACATCTGCAGCCATACACATGTCCACACACATGCATACACAGGTGAGTACACACAACAGAGAGAGAGAGAGAGAGAGAGAGAGAGAGAGAGAGAGCTCCCTACAGTCATAAGTGGCCAAAGAGAATCAGGAATAGAAACTAGTGTCCTATCTGCCCCTCAGTGTTTGGCGTGAGTGGAGCAGGAGGGAGTATGTGTACATTCATGCCTGTTCATATCTGCACAGAGGATCCCAGACAAATACCTAAGAATCAAACATGAGGGTGAAAGCAAGCTTTGAGCAAAGCTCAGGCTCTTTTGACCAAGCCTCTGCATTTTACCTCTTCTCCTGAGACCCAGCTCGGCTAACCCAGGCCAGCTCTGTTCCCCCAGGTCAGAGGAACCGGGAGAAGACCGGAGAGAGTATTGCCCCAGCATCCGTGTTGAAGTCTGTCGGTGCTACAGCAGCCTGACACAAACCCAGGCTTTCTTAGGAAAAGGGAGCCCCGCTGAGAAATTGCCTCCATCAGATTGAATTGTGGTGTGGCTGTGAGCATTTTCTTAGTTGCTAACTGATGCAGGAGGATCCAGGCCACTAGGGGAGCTACCATGCCTCGGAAGGTGGGCCTGGACAAAGTAGCTCAGCCGGATGGGGTGGCACATACCTTGAATCCCTGAGCTTGGGAGGCAGGGGCAGAGGGATCTCTGTGAGTTCGAGGCCAGCCTAGTCTACAGACTGAGTTCCAGGACAGCCAGGGCTACATAGAGGAACCCTGTCTTGAAACAAGCAAGCAAACAGTGAGCCAGGGAGGAAGCCAGTAAGCAGACCTTCTCCACGCTCTCTGCTTCAGTTTCTGCCTCCAGGTTCCTGCAGGGAACGCCTGTCCTGGCTTCCCCTGATGGTGGGCTGTGGTGCAGAAGCGTAAGCCAAATTAACCCTTTTATCACCTGAATTGCTTGTAGCTGGTGTTTTATCTCACAACAGACAGTGGCTACAGCAGATGGGGAGGAAGGAGGTGGGCGGGGATGGTCATCAGCTGTCTTCCTGGCGTCTTTGTCATAGCACTCTGCCCTTGAACTACATGTATTTACTACCAACAAAGAGATACGGTAAAGAACCCGATAGGCAATTCGATCTTTGCATGTTCTGGCTCTGACTCAGTTACTGGGGCCTTAAAAATGTTCTTTTTACTTGTCTGAATTTCAGTTTTCTCTTCTATGCAGTATATTCCTTGACCTTTGATCTTTAGGTCATCACAAGTCATCCATATGAACATGTATTGGACACACACACATGTGCTTGTAAATGTGCAAGGACTCATATACATTTCATTTCATTTTTGGTTTTTAAAGACAGAGTTTCTCTGCATAGCCTTGGCTGTCCTGGACTTGCTCTGTAGTCCAGGCTGGCCTTGAACTCATAGAGATCCACCTGCCTCTGCCTCCCCAAGTGCTGGGATTCCAGCATGCGTCACTGTCCCCAGCTTCATATACATTTTAGGTAAAGAAAAGCACAATAATTGGCCTGTGTGGTAGGCAGCCTTCATTTCCATCTGCTTTACTATTCCCAACAGCCATGCTCTGCTTGTTCCTGAAGTACAGGCTTAGTATCTAACAGGGACAGAGGTCCCTGGACAATGTTACCCACAATCCACTTCAGGAGATATTCTCACCATGTGCCCACAGAGATAGAGAGGGACAGGGATGGCAGAGACACGTCTGGTCCTAGAGATAAAGGAAGTGAAAAATGGACAGTGGTGGAACAGTGGAGGACAGTGGAGGTGGAGTGGGGATCAAGCATGTGGTACTGCATGGGGGAACCAGATGAGCCTCAGAAGGAAGCCGGGCCGTGCTGTGTGGCTGAGACAGCACTCGGCGTGGCGGCGGCAGCGTGCCTTCAGAGTTGAAAAGGCCATCATGGAGGTAGAAGAACTGAGTCTTTCTCGGAAAGGCGTGCTGGCCTGCCGTGGCTGCAGGGTGGCCTGCTCTGAGGAAGGAGCTGCCCCCTGAGGTGACAGGACAGCCCAGGCTCCTGGTGTGGGCTCTTTCAGCTCCAGCAGCCTGGATCATTGTCTTCTGTCCGGGATGCTGGACAACAGTGTCCACACTCAAAGGAGCTCATGACAACAGCTTTCTAGGCCGCCCTTTAGACACTCTGTGGGTCATGGTAGCCAGAGCTCAAGCTCCCGAAAGGCCGGATGGCTGTCACGGCAGCCTGGAGATGACATTTTGGGAACCACTTAGATAAATTACCTTAAGTGGTTTTTTTTTTTTTTTTTTTTTTTTTCAAAGGCTCTGTTCTGCCGAGCATTTGCTGCCCTGAGGAGAGGTAAATTATAGTGATCCGTTCTATTTCTTTCCGAGACAGAAAAGGTCTTGCATTTATAACCTTTGCTGTTCTCGGGAACAAATCTCCTGGAGTTCCACATTCGTCACTCAGTCCACAGAGAAGGTGGGGCTGCCGGGAGCACCCTCATCCCCTAACAAACAGCTCTGACATAGTGCCAGTGCTCAGGAGAACTGGTGCCCTGCCCCTCTGTGGGGCATGGTGTTCTCTGTGTGGGTACAAACGCACTATGCTGGGACACAAGGAACCATCGTCCTTGTTGGCCTGAGCTTCATTTCCCACTAGTGGCCGTCCGGGGTGAATTCTCAGATACACTTCAGCCAGTCCTGCGATTACAGCAATAGTAGTTTAAGAGAAACCCTCTGAGTGAAGGACACAATGGCTCATGTGTGTGCTGCAAATGTGTGCCGGTGCACGCACGTGAGTCCATATTACTAATAAGTCTGAGACACATAGGTAAGTATAAACACGGGTACATGGGTGTATGCAGAGACCTTTAAGTGTGTGCATGTGTTTTCCTCATCCTTGGACACCCAGAATTTTTGTTCCCATCTTCCTGATACCCAAAGCAAGACTGTGAGGATGCCACTGTCTCTCAGCAGGAGGAGGAGGAGAGAAAGAGCGACAGCCAGCACAGGTGCTCCGTGCTCCCTTAGATCCGCCGCCAGGTGCGTTCTCCCTCAGAGCTCCGTGCAGATCCTCGGGGCCGGCTGTGGCTGGAACTCAGCGTCAGGACCGAGCTGGTGTCCTCCTTACTTGTCTCCCAGCTCCTGTGCTGTCAGACACTGCACCGCACTGCCGCTCCTGTCAAGGCTGCTGGCGGATGGCCTGCACACCGAAAGTGGCCCTTCTCTTGCAGCTCCTCACAGCGTGCCCTCTCCTTCCTGTTCTGTGCCACCTTCATTGGGTGGCCCCCTTGCCTGTCCCAGGAGGGGCAAAGCTGTATCTGCGAGGACAGTTGCTTCAGTGTTAGAATACAGCTTCATCTGTAGCACACTTATGTGTGATATGATGAGAAGTAATGAGAACAGCCCAAGCTATGTCAGGAGGATAGTTTACAGCTCTCGGCTTTCTTGGTGGGCTGCACTGGGCAGCTATTGAAAGAATGAGTCAGGACCCATGAGATGGCTCAGCAGGTGAGGATGCTAAGTCTCCTGACTTGAGTTCAATCCCAGGCCCATATGGTGGGAGGAGAGAACTGACTTCCACAGGATGTCCATACATGTGAATGTCATACATACCTGGTACACGTGTGAGCATACACAAAGACACACACACACACACACGCACAAATTGCAAAAAATAAATTAAAAAGGAACAGAGCTGTAGATGAGTATCTATGGAAAGAATGTTTCTGCATGTGGTGCAAAATGTATAAATGTCGTTTACTAAGGAAAGCCTACACAGATTTCCCGCACAGGCCGCACAGGGTCTGTGCCTGTGGGCATGTTTGTAAGTGCTGTGTGTGTCTGCTTTCTGTTGTCAGTAATATTGTCTCAGCACGGGAGAGCTATAAAGAAAACAGGTTTCCTGTTGTGCATGTCCTAGAGGTCAGGGTGGAGGGGCTGAATGTGGCTTTTTGCTGGCAGAGTCCTAAGAGCACACAGGACGTCATGTGGCAGGAGACAGGGAAACACTCAAGCGTACCTGGGTCTTGCTCCCTCCTCTGGGCCAATCGGATTCAGTTGTGTTGCTCAACCAGAAAACCTTTGGACCTGATCAGCTTCCAGAAGCTCTGGCCAGATTAAATCTCCACCTCTCAGTGCCACACAGGGGCATTCAGACATCAACACATGAAGCCCCAGCCATCCAAACCAGAGCAAATGCACACAGGGTATCAGAGAGGCAAAGCCACCGTTGCCTACAGTAGCTGTCCAGAGGGCAGGTGAATCGGGAGGACAGCGTACCAGAGTGACATGGCACACACAGGCCCTTGTGTGGGGCTGACTACCCTATTCCCTTCCCAGCCACACCCTTAGGAAGGGGACACCCCATGCCTTAGTTCCATCCTCTTTCTGCCCCAAATGCCTCCTCTGCAGATGGAATAGAAATGCTAGTCTTATGACAACCCTCTCTCGGGCTGCTAAAATGATTAAATGAAGTAATATACACAGTTGCAGAGTGGGGCCTGGCACAGCGCCCAGCATGGTATTTTTATGACAAGCTGTTCAAGAATAAATGGATGAACCAGGAGTGGTGGTTCATGCTTGTTAACTGAGCGTTGAGGGGGTAGAGGCAGGAAGCTTAGCAGTTTAAGGTCATCCTTAGCTTGCTAGTGTGTCTGAGGCCAGCCTGGGCTACATAAGACTATTCCAAAACAGAGGAACAGCAAGAACCCCAGATAATAAATCGATGGAATATCGAGGACACAGATAAAGCTAGACCTACTTCTTGTAGGAACCCCACAAGTCCTGTGAAGATCCTCTGGTCCTCTTGATGACCCCTCTTCTCAGAGCAGGGTTAAGAAAGAGGTGGTGTCTGGCCCGAGTCTGGACACAGAAGTGAGCTGTGTGGGGAGCTGGGCCAGGCTGGGCATGGCCCCCTGGCCTTGGGTCTAACAGTCCTTCTGTGGTCTCATCCGTGGAGGCAGCCGTCTCCTGGAGGCAGCGTGCCTAAGCCCTGTTGCTCATCCACAGGCTCCCCTCAGAGCCTAAGCAGCTGTCAAGTGCGGGGACCCAGCACTTGCTCTTGTGCTCCTTCCCTGTGAGTTCCCATTGCACGTCCAACCTCAGGGGTGAGAGCTGGAGTGGCTCCGACCGGGCCTTGACCTCCTCTCCTCTGCAGCTGTGAAATGGCAGAACTAATCCTCGCCAGCGGTCCCAGGAGCCCGGACTCACTTTGGGTGGGAGCCATTTTCCAGAGCCCAGCCTCCCAGAAACACAGAGGCTTTTCAGAGGGAGCTGTGAGCAACTGCCAAGGCAAGCTCCGGGCCAGGATTCTGGAAGAGGAAAATTCAGACCTCCCCATGACTAACCGAACCGGAAGCCGAGGAAGGAAATCGTGAATTTGTATTAAATCTCTACAACTTGGAGCCGACACAGAGACCTTGTGCTGTTCTCTGCGCTGCGCTCGGCAGACAGGAGGAGAATCCAGCCTGAAGGATTTCTCCTTTTCCCAGCTCCTGATCTCTTACTCTTCTCCTAAGGGTCAAGCGCAATGGTCAAGCTTCCTCCAGAAATAGCTGCCTTCTACCCAGTGTCTGAAATGCCATTGGCAAGCATGAGGAAAGCTGTGGACGGTGGGATGCTGGTGTCCGTCCGCCCACAGATCCTAACACGGCCTCTGCGGAAGCAGACGCTGCCTCCGCTCTGAGGAGCGTGTGCTTCCTTGCAGCCCATGTTTGGACTACATATATTCATCAGACCCATGACAATTGTTCTTTGGGAGTGAAGTGGAAGCAACACGAAGGGGACATTAACAGCATAATCCCCTCCTACCAGTGTTTCCCTGTGGAGCCCTGGCTGTCCTGGACGTCACTCTGTAGCCCAGGCTGGCCTCTGCCTCCTAAGTGCTGGGATTAAAGGTGTGTGCCACCACAGCTCAGCTTCTCCCTGACCCCTCACCCCACCTTTTTGTTTTGTTTTTGTTTTTTTGAGACAGGGTTTTTCTGTGTAGCCCTGGCTATTCTGGAACTCACTCTGTAGGTCAGGCTGGCCTCAGACTCACACAGATCCACCTGGCTCTGCCTCTCAAGTGCCAGGATAAAAGGAGTGTGCCACCACTGCCCGACCCTCTTTTCCCTTTCTTTAGGACAGGGTGTCAATTTGTGTCCCAGGCTGATGTCAAGCTCACAAACCTCCTGCATCAGCTTCCGGAGTGCTGGGGTAAAGACTTGAGCCACCATGCTCAGCATCTTGAGGCTTTGTAAATGTGGAGTTCAGCCATTTCCTGCCGGGATGTAACCAGCAGAAGCCCAGATCCTGGGAACCCCGAATCCCAGGCAAACAAGCTGAGGCTCAGCTGCCGCTGTGGATGTGAGTTCTCCTCTGTGACCCTGCCTGGCAGCGCTGAGAAGGGGCTGGGGTTTGCAGATTCCCAGCTAATAGACAGTGTGCCGGTTCATGTTCATTGTCGGCTCTGCAGGATTTAGAATCACCATGGTGACCACGTCTGGGCCTGTCTGTAAGGCTGCTTCCAGCAAGGAAGCAGTGAGAGGAAGGACCCACCCTAACAACTGATGCCATTCCACGGGCCAGGTGACTGCAAGGAAGGGAGAGAGGGAGCTGAGCACCAGCCTTCACCCTCTGCTTCCTCAGGCTCCTGCCGCAGTGCCTTCCCCACCATGGCTGACTGTGTCCCCTCAAACCGTGAGCCAGAATAAGATTCTCCTTCCTCACGTTGCCTTCTTCAGGTGTCTGACCACAGCAACAAGAAATGTGACCAAAGCAAATGGGCTACAGCGTCTGACTCAGAGCTTGCCTTTCTTCACGCACCCACCCGTGGCTAGCCTGGCTTCATATGATTCATGACCAAGCCTGTTTCAAACCGAGGTCTCCTGTCCCAGCTCTGGTAACACAGAGCTCATGCCCACCTCTGATGCCGGGTGTCCCTGGAGCCCTCAGACAGATGGTCTGGAAGAGTTAACACAGCTCCCAGCACTCAGACGCCTGAGGAGCCATTTGAGAAGCTGTTTCCTCTTGACGGATGAGCAAGGGCCAATGCTATTTTTGGTCCCCTTCCCAATGTTTGCCTAACATTAGAAAATCATGGCTGCTTATCCTGGGGTTCTGCTGCTGTTTTCTTTGGAAGCTCCAGCTTGTGAACTGGATGAAAGGCGACAGGGGCCTGCGTCCAGGGGGTGCCATATGCAACGCAGACTGCCAAAGCCAGTGGGCAGCCCTCCAGCCTCAGAGTCCCGCTCTGCTGGGGCTTGTCCACCAGGGAAGAGTCAAGCCCTCACCGGGTCATGTCCAGAGAGCAATGCGACTTTTGCTTCTGCATTTTACAATCTCCACTTTGGTTTGTCTAGAGAGCCACAATGTATGGTAAAACACAGTCTTGTCTAGAACTGATCTTACTCGTTTTAGCACCCGGGGGCTTTCTGTCAACCCCTGCGTTACTGCTGCTGTGGCCTTCGGGACTCAGTGTCCCTGAGCTCCATACGTGTCAGGTGCTGTGAGTCATGTATCTACCACCCAGTGTAGGCACCTAACGCCTGGCACTAACTTACTCAGAATTCCAGACTTAGCATATGCATAACAGCGATTTGATCCAAGAGAAGGGAATTCTAGAGTGAACATGGCCAGACCAGGCTCTGAGCAGCTGTGACTATAGACACCTCTGCATCTTCTGCTGGGGCTTCCAACGTCCTGCAGGCCAGTGGGGTTTGGTCAACAGATGTTTCCTCACTGTCCTGAGATCTGACAATCCAAGGCCTAACGGTGGGAAGGGCTGCTTGCCCCTGAGGGTGTCTGCCTCCCAGTGCCCTCCAACACTGTCCTTCTCTGTGTGTGTTTGTGTCCTGATCTTCTCTTCTAATAAGAACCCCAGTTTAGGTGCACCCTAAGGACCTGATGTAGCAGATAATTCCTGCAAAGACCCTGACTCCAAATACGGTCCCATTCTGAGGTCCTGAAGGCTGAGGCTTCAGCATGTGAACCTCAGGAGAGCATAACTTGGTTCATAACACCCCATTTCTCAGATGAGGAAAATGGGGCAAGGAACAGACAGCCCTAGGACCCGAGCATGCTGGTAAGCGGTGGTCACTGTCCATCTCTGCCTGGTAGTGCCAGGCTTTCACACTGCCACCCATTTGTCCTGAGGCTGTAATGCTGGACATCAGGAAATGAATGAGCAGAGAGCCAGGGATGCAGGAACAGAGCCAGCTCAACATCTGTATCCAAGGCACAAAAAGGAACAAAGAGCCTCAGGAGAGCTGAGGGGGAAGACAGACGAGAAGGTTGGAGAAGACAAGGCTCTTGGGATCAGGTCCCTCCTGGGGAGCCTCTGCATATGACCCGCTTCTGTCAGGCACTTAGCTGACCTGGAGTAGAGGTCCAGAAGGGCCATGGTAGGTCCCTGGACAGTCTAAGCTAATCGCTTTATGAGGGTGACTTTGAGCCTCAGAGTGGTCTGTGAGAACCACTTTTTGTTCGTTTGTTTAATAATTCATTTATTTTTAGAACATTGCTTGTACATGTGTGTGAGGACGTCAGATCCCCTGGAATTGGAACCACATCCAGTTGTGAGCTGCCATGTGGGTGCTGGGAATTGAACTGGGTCCTCTGGAAGAGCAGCCAGTGCTCTTAACCACTGAGCCATCTCTTCAGCCTTGAGAACCACTTTTTAAGTCCTGTGACTAATCCTGGGATGATGCCTTTTCCCAGGACCCTCAGGAGCAGGAGGTGACCAAGGCCAGTGACCCTCAGTGTATGAGGAGGTGACACCCAGCCTGTCCTCATGTCTTGACTTGAGCCACAGCTGCCCAAGGACCAGGGCCAGCAGAGGACCCTGAAGCGCCATCCAGGCCTTGCTATGGTCCAGTCCCCACCAGGGGCACGGCCAAATACCCAGAGGCTTTAAATTCCAGACTGATTTCATCTCCCCAGTGGTTTGTGAGAGCCAAGTTAGAAAAGAAGGGAAGACGTCATTTCGGATGAGTGGAGGTGGGGGATGAGTGGCCTCCTTGAAGAGGCCTCAGGCTGGCTTCACCATCTCTAGCTTCACTGCTGCACTGAGAGCTCAGACAAGTTGGCCTTGAACCAGCTCATGTGTGTTTCTGGTCTCAGGGCCTCAGGATGAGGGAGCACTCCAAAAGACAGACGAGGCAGCCTGAGGCCTCTACCCCCAAAGACTATGTGGGCGCTCGCTATGCCCCAGACAGGACTAAATGGGTCCTGGCTTGGGGGGCAGGTGCACTTTAACTACCTGTATCCAGAGCTGGTGGTGCTTTAACTCACAGAATTCCTGGTCCAGAAAACAAAGCTGACACACGTGTTCAGCAGTGCCCCTGCCTCTAGGGAGAACTAAGTAAGATCAGGTCTGTAGGAAGAGTGCGAAGTAACCCGGCCAGTCCCCTGCTGAGTCCGAGGTGCTTGGTCACTACAGCTTGGCATCCTTCAAGAAAGCAGCCAGAACCCTGCCCTCCCTGGTCCCACTTCTAAACAGCTCATCAGATGCACGTGCTGGGAAAGCGCAGCAAGAGCAGGCAAGCAATTCCTGCCCTCTTCGCATGTGCCCTAAAAGCTGCCTCTGTGGTACATCACTGAGCCGTCACCTCCCACCGCACACTCTGGACAGCACAGAGCTAACAGGCAACAGCCTTTTCTACCTCGTGTTGAAGCCCTCACAAGAACCGAACAGGACTGGGGCCCTGTGTCTCCTCTCAAGCTGAGGTGCATCTTGGGACCTCAGGTGTAGACTGCACCAAACCAAACCTCTGGAAGAGCCAAAAATGATCGGAGCTGGGCAGTTGTGCTTTGTTGCTGGTTGGTTGGATTTAGGTTTTGTCTTTTAGCAGGGGATCTGTACTGGGTTATTTCACTCTCTGGTCTCACTTAATATCCTGGTTGGGTTTTTTGCCAACTTGAAACAAGCTAAAGTTATCTGGGAAGAAGGAACCTCATTGAGCAAATGTCTCCATCCAATTGGCCTGTGGGTAAATCTGTGGAGCACTTTCTTGAGTAAGTGGCTGATATGGGAGGTTCCAACCCACCGTGGACAGGACCACCTCTGGGCAGGTGGTCCAGGCTTTTATAAAAAGGCAAGCTGAGCAATCATGGGCAGCAAGCCAGGAAGCAGCATTCTGCCTTGGTTTTCACTTCATGTCCTGTCTCAGCTTCCCCCAGTGACTGGACTGCAAACTGGATGACTAAACAAACCTTTTGCTCCCCACATTGATTTCTACCATGGTGTCTCATCACAGTGAGAGAGAGAGCAAATTAAACATTTAGCTTTTGTCTTTGATGTACCCAAAGCTTGATGCGTTAGGCAAACACCATATGCTGAGAGGCCATCCCAGCACCCAAGTCGTCCTTCCTTCAGGTGACCCAGCAGTAATGTCTGGGGGGGGGGCCTCAGAGAGATCTGAGGGAGACCCTGGAAGACTAGAATTCCAGAGTAGCCAAGCGGAATGGAAAGAAAAGAGAGAGGGTCAGAGTCTTCACAAGGGTGGCTAGGGCCCGTCACTACAACTGGGACCTCCAATGAGGAGCAGGACATGGAAGGCCGAGGGTGCTCAAGAGGGCTTTGGTTAGGGAGCGTGTGAATACAGTCATTTGGGAAGAACATGGATGCCCTCCTCCCTAGAGATCATTTAGTGCCTGTCTAGCACCCACAAAACCCTGGGTTCAGTCCCCAGCTCAACGTGAACTAGATACGGCAGAATATGCCTGTAATTCCAGTATTTGGGGGATGGAAGCAGGAAGATCAGAGGTTCAAGGTCTCCCAGGGCCAGCTGGGGCTGCATGGCAAAAACACCATTGATGGGGAGATTAGAGAAAAGAAGTTGGAAGCTCATTCTGCTGGCACAAGACTGCAATCCCAGCTACTCAAGAAGCTGAGGTTGAAGGAGCTTGAGTTCAAGGCCTGCCTGGAATAAATAGTAAGCTTAAAAGTTATTCTGGGCAACTCGGTGAGATTCTGTCTCAAAATGAGAGTGAAAGAGGGCTGGGGTAGAGCTCAGTGGGAGAGCATGAGCCAGGCCCTGAGTTCAACCTCCAGTATGGAAAAAGAGCAGCGGCTGAGTCCTCACGGAACACTGCCGCCCCAGATGGAAGCAACTGGCTCAGCATCTGCTATGGCTTTCTCCTGCTCGTAGGAAGTGCCTGCTTGATGGTTCTCTCATGGCAGGAAGAGGGCAGGAGCTCCCTGAGATTTAAGGACGCTAGCCAGGGCGTGAGGCTCATCCTCAAGACGGCAGACCAGCCCTGAGCCCCCACCCGCTCACAGGATTACCCTGGAGGGCCTTCTGACATGAATTATTGCTGGTAGAGGGCAGCATTCAGTCAATGGTGTCTGCCTCCTACAGCAGCTTACAGAGGTGACCCCTGGGTGCCAGCTCAGGAACTGGGAAGGCCCTAAGTGCAGGAGGTGAGGCTTCGTGGGGCTGGGGGACTCAGAGATGCGCTGAGCAGGTGCAGCGTGCCAGGGCTCTCTGTAGCGACCGAGGCCAGGAAGTAAGGTCACTATGCACACGCCAGCTGTGAGTCACATTTCAGCTTTAGGTATTTGTTTTTCTTTCTTACAGTACTACACTACAGACCTGGAGACTGAGCCCAGGGTTTCATTCTGTCAGACAATCTGCCCCTGTCTTTGCTTTTAAGGCAAGATCTGGCTCAGCTGTTCCTTCAGGCTTGCCGTGAATTTACAATCCTCCTGCTTTAGCCTCCCACGGAGCTGAGATTATGGGCTTGCACCTCCAATCCCAGCTTTGATTTCTTTATTTTATCTATATTTGCTCAGTTCTGATTTGCAGAAGTAACACAAGCTCATGGTAAAAACTCAAATAACTTACTATTGACAGACAGATCAAAGGTCAATAAAGATACTCTCACCCCAGTTCTTTACCCCGGTCTCCAGACGAGCTCCCTTCCATGACTTCCTGGTTTCCTTCTAACTGTCCAATGCGCATGAAAGCACAGACATTAATTTTTGTTTTACTTGAAACAAACTCCCACTATACAAGTGCTTTTTTTAAATTTCTCTCCACAAAACATGCCCCAGAGACAGCTGGTGAGAGACCTTTGACAATCTGGGAAGAATCGCTGCGCGGTTGCGCCACAGAGTACAGGACCAGCCTACTGACAGGGTAGGGCTGCCTCTGGGCCCGACACTATAAACAGCCCCGCGGGGGCCATTGTGATGCATATTTACCTTTTGCTTCTGCAAACACATCTAACAGAGCAAAAGCCTCGGAATCTCAGTTCCTGCTCCTGGAAGATTTTGACAGAGATCGCCAAATTGCTCCTCAAACATCTCTCCAGTCCATGCTCCCGCCAACAGGGTGCAAGGCTGTAGGCTTTCTCTTCCGTTTTCAACTTCGCCAGTTGTGTGAAAGCGGCTCAGGCTGGCGGCTCCAGCGCTTCGTGACTTCCAAAGGTCTTGTCTTATTTTCTGTATCGGTCCCGAAGTTAGGTGCTGAAAAGGGTTCTCTTGACTCAGAACGGTGGAGGGAGGCCTCTTTGGGGGTTCCTTATGTCAGGTTTTCTCTGACCTGGCTCCTTGCCCGGGTGTGGACTTAATAAGGCCAGTGTTCCTGGACTCTCCTCCAAGCTCCTAACCCACGGAGTGGGCACCAAAATCTAGAGGCATCTTGGGTCTCCAGGAACCCCCAGCTCACCCGAAACTTAGCATATAGGTGAGGATGACCTTGAATTCCTGACCCTCCTGCTGGAGTTGTAGTGTGTGTTGCCATCCTCAGCTCTCCGGGCTTCTTTGTAGAAGTCCCCAGGGGACACTTCCGGTTAGTCTCTGATGTCCAGCCTTCCGTCTGTGGAGGTTCCAAAGGATCGGCATCCAGCTGGCCACTGTGCTCCTCCAGGATGCTGCTCTCAGAGAGGAAGTGTGGGATTGAAGCCAGGGCCAGGCAGACCCACACGCTAGACCTAAGCCAAGAGATGGCAGGTGTCCATCTCAGGGTTCCCTGTTCTCTTCGCCCCGCAGAAGAGGGGACCCCAGGCTCTGGCTCCGGACAGTTCAGGGTGGTGCTCCTCTTTCCTTAGGGCATCTGCAGCCAGCCTTGGCCTTGGATTCTGAACCACCCTAACCCAAGTCCATCTTCAAGAGAAAGCCAAGTGTTCTGGTGGGGGGAGGGGCGGGAAAGCTAGCAGCTCTAGACCTAGAGCTGCTCTAGACCTTCTCTTTCTGATCATCCTTGTCATCTGGGTTGTATCCATCCCATGTAGGCGTGAGCTGCAGACATGAATTAAATCTGTTTATAACTGAGTTCACGTCCCACTGCACACCCTGTTCAGATGCCAGCATCACCTACAAAAGTCCCCTTCTCTGCGGAGGTCAGTGATGGGTGTGTAAGGCCCGGCCAGCTGGGCTCAGGAAGGAGGGTCTTTCCCGGCAGAGGCCTGATGACAGCACAGGGAAATGTCATAACTGTTAAACACTGTTTATAAGCCACTGGGAGCTCAGTGAGCTTGGACAGTTGCACAACTGTTCCAAGAACACCGGTCAACTCAGCCTGTTTATGGAGAGGGGCAGAAGGAAGGGCAGACCGAACTTAAAGTCACATGTAAAACTGACTTAGGGATTGTGAAACCTCTGGCATTAAATGTACACCTGGGCACAACCCAAAATTCTGTGTCTTGCTTTAACATTTTTATTTAATGTAAGTGTGTGTGTGTGTGTGTGTGTGTGTGTGTGTGCGTGTGCGTGTGCGCGCACACCCACATGTGCACATGAGTGCAGGTACCTGCAGAGACTCGAGCTCTCAGAACTCAGAGGAGCTAGAGTTACTGGTGGTTATGAGCCACTAATGGGCTGGGAATCTGTGTCCTCTGCACTGATTTCTGCTCTCTCCTGCTGCAGCGGTGGGTTAGAGCCACACCTTCCTGAATTGGGGCGGCACTCTGGTTTACCACAGTCCCTCACCCACAGAGACTGCTAAAGCGCAAGGACACTGCCTCCACTCTCAAGGGTCTTTTCTTCAGACCGATATGATACCTCTTCTCCAAAGCTGAGGTTCGGGTTGGCTGCAAACTACCCTCCACCCCATTGGTAGGTGATGATCCTGATTCCCAAAAGGGCATGACTCCCCGCATTACGACTCCTAGGCGTCCCTTTCAAGGGATTTCAGGGAAGTGGCTATGGCGCCATGACCCTCCGGCTTGCTGCATTATACACGATAGCCTTATTTGGTGGCTGAGAGTCAAAGTCAGGCCCATAGTACCTGAGGCTGGCCTCAAACTCGCTATGTAGCCTAGCCTGACTCTCAATATCTCATCCTCCTGCTTCTGTCTGCTACATGCTGGGATTGCAGGAATGCACCACCATGCCTGACTTGTGCAGTCCTGACGGAACTCAGGGCTTCATGCACGTCAGGCGAGCAGCCTACCTACGGGGCTAGAGCCTCGGCCCTCTTGGACCTCTCTGAGTTGGAAAACAAGAGGAAGCAATAGAGTGTCAGAGGTCAGAGACGGTGGACAAGGGCAGCCCAGTTCTCCTCTCCACCCCTGGGCACCCCCACTGCAGCCTGGGAGCCAAGCTGCACTCTGCCGGGTCAGGCTGAGTGTGAGAATGGAGATTTGTCTGACCACCATGCTCGGCAGTCCCGAGCCCCCGCCCTGCACCCTTCCTCTCCGTCATAGAAACCATCCCACAGAGCAGCACCCTTCATTCGGCAGACACTGGGGCCTGTGCCACTCCACCCTGTCAGGTAAGACTTGCCAGCGTACCTCCAATGGAACAAATATTTGTTCAGTGACTGCATGGTGAGAAGGTTGCTCAAGCTCTGTCTGTGTTTGCTTTACTCGGGGAAGAGTTCTCGCTCATGCCTCTGCTCCCAAACACCCCTTTCCTGCAGCACCCGCCCGCTGGTTGCGCTTTGTTGGTGGTGGTGTGGGTTGGTCTTGTTTTCATCAGCTTGATACAGTCTGGCGTCATCTGAGAAGAGGGACCCTCAAATGAGAAACTGCCGCCACCAGATTGTCTGTAGGAAAGAAAAAAAAAAGTGGGACATTTTCTTGGTTGATTGATGTGGGCGGGCCCAGCCCACTGTGGGCGGCGCTACCCCGGGCAGGTGAATCTGGGTTGTGCAGGAAAGCAGCGGAGCAAGCTGTGGGAAGCCAGCCAGGCAGCGCCCCTCACGGCCTCCGCTGCTGTTCCTGCCTCCAGGTTCCCCTGCCTTGACGGCCCTCTCTGATGAACTGTAGACCAAAAGCTGAAATGGACCCTTCCCTCCACAGCTTGCTTTTGGTCACAGTCTCTAACACAGCACGAGGAACCAACCTAAGACACGCCCCTGCCCCTCCTGAGTTCAATTCCTGACTCTTGGAATTCATTTTTTCCAGCTGGGGTTCCTTAGCAAAAAATTACTTTCACCTTTATGCATCTGAGAACACACACACGCAAACACACACACACACCATCATTTTCCCTCTGATTTGTTTATTGAGATGGGGTCTTACTTTGTGGCCCAGAAATATTGCCTCCAACCCCATTGTCCTCCTGCCTGAGCCCCCCCCCCCCAATGCTGGGGTTAACTGCATTGCGTCCTCCATCTCACAGGATGTTAACTCTGGCTTCTTTCACTCCTTTAGTTTTGATGTGCTCTGCTCTCTTTGGAGAAGCTCTACGTAGCCCAGGCTAGCCTCTAGCTCTCCATCCTCCTGGGTGTTGGGATTGGACTGTGCCCCATGCCTCAGCTCACAGCATGAGCTTCTGAGATCATCTGTCTTCTTGCTTTAGTGATTTGAATTTGGGGTTTGCCCTACAGGGTCTGAGTCTGTGTGCTGAGTCTGTGTTTTGGCCTGCTGTTACCAATCCTGCTGGGTCTCATTGCACGTTGTGAATCTGAGATTTGTGTCTTATGGTAAGTCTAGGGAATCCCAGCTTTCAAACATTTATCTTCCCCATTCTCTCTGCTCCCTGCCAGAACTTCTCGTTCCTGGCAGTAGCCGTGTTCCCAAGTCCCCCACGCTGACTCCTACTCTGGGGAAAGCCTGGGCTTAGGGTTGGGCATTGCTTTACCGAGTGACCAGCACTTGACAGGGACCCATATGTGTCTGTGCTTGCGAGGCCTGCAATGACTGTCAGTCCTGGGAGACTAGAGCACAGCTGGCAGGGCTGCCATCCCACCTCGGCAAGGCTCAGCCTTCTCCCGTCAGGCACAGCAAGCCTCCTGCACTCGAGGGCACCAAGCCACACTTTGGCACCTGCTGGGGACACCTTAGACAGAGAGGCTGCTAAAACAAAGCACAGAAGTGTGAATGCACGAACTGAGTGGCTTGCAGGAAGGACACGTTTGCTGACACGGAAGAGAGCGCCACTCCGCTGGACATCAGCTGGCACCAACTCCAGTTTCCACCACTCAGCACGGGGCAAGAGTGATGATGGTAAACATGCCTCAAGCCTTGGTCTGGGCTGATAGGAACCGATGTTTGTGAACAGGAAACGAGAAACCCGTGGGTAATAGAGCTTAGCTACAGGTGGTTATGTATTTACTTGTTTGGTTTTGAGGCAGGAGCTCACCTGTCCCAGACCAGCCTGCAACCGATTGGGTAGCTAGCTGAGGCTGGCCCGAACTTTTGACTCTCCTGTTTCCAACCTCCTGAGTACTGGGGTTGTAGCATGTACACTTGGCTAAGTTGTGTCATCAGCCCAACTTAGCCAAGGGTAGCTCAAGCTAGCCTTGAACCTGGGAGCCTCCCGCCTCAGCTTCCCAAATGCTGGAGACAGATGTGGGTCATACTGGTTGCTGGGGTCTCTTCCTCTTGATAGATTAGCTATAGGTTTCGGAGTTGTTCTTTCCTGGTCACTAATTCACATATAAGCAGGGGAGTTTTAGGTTATCCATTCCAGCCTACTGCCAAGGAAGAAAGTCCTTGGTGGGTTATGGTGATACGAGGAATAAATACGGTGGTAATCTCCGATCAGGTTGTCTTGGGCTCACTGCGCATGTTTCTGTTTTTTCTTTTCTTTTCTTTTCTTTTTTTTTTTTTTTTACAACACAGGGTTTCTCGGTGTAGCCCTGGTTGTCCTGGAACTTGCTCTGTTAACCAGGCTAGCCTTGAACTCACGGAGATCCTCCTGCTGGTCATGTTTCTTAATGGGCAGCGTGGGACAACGTCCTGCAAGTCCAGTTGTGAAGTAATTGCAGAAGCCGGTTTCTCCACGCCCCATCTCCTCCCTCGGGCATGCGCGGATGTGTATGTGCCGAGTATGTATATGTGTTCGGCCGTGCAGACACACTCGGAGGCCAGAGACTGGCATCAGGACAATGTTCCAATGTGTTCTTCACCATCCAGGAAGTCTGACTTAGGGTCCCGGAGGCAGACCAGGGCAACAGCCGCCTCCTGCTCCCCTTGCTGGCCTGGCTCTGGGACCTTCCCAGGCTCCTGGGCTCAAGGGCGGCTCTGAACTCAGCACTGTGCTGTGCACAGTCTTGATCCACTCTTCCTTCACAGGCAGCTTCAATCGGAGGCCGGCAGCCCCGTAGATTCAGGAGGTGGGGGGCAGAGAGGGATGGGGCATGCCCGTGTCTTCAAAGTCAGAGACTCTGCTCCAGATAGAGAGCCACACTTTCGCTCAGAGAATGCCACCTCATGTGCTTCAGGCCCTGGCACAGGCACAGCTGGCACCTGGTCTCCGGCCCCATGTTTGCCTCGCTACTCTGGGTGTGGAGGGGTTTCCCAGCCCCTGTTCCTGTGACCTAGCCCCTTATGTTGCAAGCCTTCTGCTGTACCCATTGGTCTCCCTTGCTGATTGTGTCTCTGGAGAATTTTGGTAAATGTGGTCACTCGGTCCTATCGCACCAGGATTCCCTTCTCTCTCCTTCTGTCAGAGCAAGTTCTGGTCAGCAAGAGAAGCTCATCTCTGCTTGACAACCAAGCCACAAATGACATGTTCTTTGTCTGCCCAAGTTAATTCTGCCTCCCCCTTCCTTTCTCCAAGAGCTTGTTCCCAGCACGAAGTAATTATTAGACTTTTCAAAACTAGTAATTATTCTAATAAATATACTTTATTCTCGTGAATGCCTTATACGCAGGGTGGAAAATCCTGGCTTTCCATATTTATCAATGATTTGCCAGGATTAAGTTTTAAATTAAATTAAATTTGTACTGTTAGTTGGGTGGAAGGCAGAGCAAGCCGGCTGCTGCAGGAGCATCTTAGGTATTGAACGGGAGACAGCTGGATGGAGCAGGAACGAAGGGATGTAAGAATGGAGGCCCTTTGTGCTGCCTTTCCTCCCTCACTCATGACTCCGTCATTTTTGTCTGTCACCATTTGGAAACTACAGCTCAAGACTGCTGACCCACGGGTCCAGTGTCCTCCTGAGAGCGCTTTCTTCAGTTATGTTTTGTTTAATTGATTTAGAGTCCAGGCTAGGCTGACCTCAGATTCATTGTGTGGCTGAGGTTGGCCTTGAACACCTGACCTTTCTGCCTCCACCTCCTGAGAGTGTGCCACCAGGCCCAGCTTCTTAGATCTGACCTGTCTTTATTCAGCGTCTGGTCCTCAGTTTGGCAAGTTTAAGGAAGTTTCAAAGGCGTGGCCTCTCTGGAGGAAGTAGAGAGGAGGGGTGGGCTTTTGAGGGTTGCATCTTCACCTACTTTGCACCGGTCTCTTCCTCATTGTTTCCTGCCACCGGGAGGGGGAGGGGCACCTTGGTTGTGCAATGCCCCATCGTGGTGTTCCACACAAGCAGTTGAGGCAGAGCGTAGACTGAGCCCTCTGAGGTCATGTTCATCTTCCTCTGTCCGTCACCCCAGGCGCTCTGTCACGTGATGGGAGGGTCACCAGCACAGAGGTGGCAGTTGCGCCACTCTGACTCCCACCACCACTTCAGACGGGGAATAGTCGCTAACAGCACCGAAGAGCCAGACGTGTGCCCGGCTTCGTGTGCACACTGAGAGAGGACGACCCACATTCAACCACCCTTTCCTAGAGTTCACCCCATCCTTTCCTCAACTACTACCACTCCCGGGACCTCTCCCTGTGTAAAACTGTGGTAACTGGCCCTTAGTGAGCGCGCACCACGCTCCAGTGCAAACCTGCGTGTGGACTTAGGCCTCTGGGCTTTCCAAGAACCCGCAGAGCTGGGCCTTTCACACGTGAAAAGTGGCTATTCTCAGATATTACCTGAGGTAGGAACCAGGCGAGCTCGGGTCAGGCTGAGATTAGACACAGTTCTCTCTCTCCTCCATTCTGGCCTTTGCCTCCCGATGGTCCCTAGAACAACTGTCACCCTAGGTGAGCTTCAGGATCAGGAGGAAGCCTGCAGGAGCACATGGGACTAGAACAAGAGAGACCCCATGGATATGAGGGGAAGGAGAGGCCACAGGATGGAGACCCTGCTCGGCAGGGCGGGGTCGCCTCTGCAGCATCTTTAGAGCAGGCTGACCCTAAAGCTGACGGTAGCACAAGGAGAGACCAACACACCAAGAGAGGACACAGCAAGAGCTAAGCTTAGCTTAGGGCCTGGAGTACAGTCACCTTTGAGAAACAGCCCACAGGCTGACTTTCCTGGAGTTTTGAAGAACTGATAACAGCAGCTGTGACGATAATGATGGCTGACAGGAGTGGTGGTGACAGTGATGATGGTGATGATGAGCCACAGTGACGAGAATAACGGCAGCAGGGATGATGAAGTAAGGAATGGATGTTTCCAGTGCAGCGAGCCTGAGCAGCTGTGGGCAGTGGCGGAACCTGCCACGGCCTTACGAAGCTCTCTCCTCTCACCGTTATTGTCACTCCGTTGTCTCTCTTTCACTAAAGAGAATGCAGACACAGAGAACAGCAGCTCAGAGAGGACAATAGCCCACAGGAGGTCACAGGCCAGGCGTGACGCTGGGATTCCACCAAGGTGTGACCTGGGCCAGTCTTTGAACCTGCCAAGTGTCTACTTCCATATTTATAACTGTGGCACTACCACGGGCCATGGGCACTGTGAAGTCTAGAAATTTGTGCGTGTGAGTGTGTAGTGTACCAGAAGAAAGACTAACTCTGATTCAGTCTGTGTTCTCTCAGGCACCGCCAAACAACAGGATCCCCCAGGAGTCAGGCTTTAATCCAAGGCAATTAACCACGGGGATAGCAAAGCTCCAGTGTCAGCTGTCAGAACTGCAGGTATGACGTTTGAGAATCTGTCTTACGAAAGCAGAGATGAACCAGCACACACGCACACACACACACACACACACACACACACACACACGCGCGCGCGCATGCACGCGGATGTATTGTTTATAAGCAAACGAATAGGAGCCACTGAATTTAAAACACTAGGTTGTATAGACATTGCAAGATTTATGATAGAATGCTGCAAAGACATTGCAAGACCTCATATGGTCGTGTATGACTTAGCCCAGCACTTCAGAGCCAAAGCCAGGGGTCTGAGGCCAGGCTAGGTCACATGAGACTCTGTCTCAAAAAAGACAACACAGCCACCAGGCATGGTCATGCACACTTGTAAATCTCAGCACTCAGGACGCTGTGACAGAAAGATTGCCCGGAGTTTGAGGCCAGCCTGGGTCATATAGAGAAACCTTGTCAAAAAAAAGAAAAAAGAAAAAAAGAAACAAACAAACAAAAACAAACAAAAAGTGTCAAACCATCCAACAAACAAAAAGTCAAAAAGAAGTGAACGGTAACGTTGTTCTAGAATGAGCTTGGACAGCAGATGCTTATAGGCCAAACAGCTGCATTTAAAAATCCTTTAAGCAGTTCTTGACCAGTGAAGGCGTAGGTAACTTCACTTTCCTTTTGCGCATACATTTTCCACATTTTCAGAGTACACACATATCGCTTTTAAAAATATGTATTTATTTTTATTTTATGTGTGTGGGTGTTTCTCTTGCACGTATGTCTGTGTACCACATGTGTGCAGAGGCCTGCAGAATTCCCTAGAACTCGAGTTACAGATGGTCGTGAGAGGCAGCGGGTGCTGGGATTAAATCTGGGTTCTCTGGAAGGACATGCAGATCTCTTCATTGCTGAGCCATCTTTCCAGCCCCATACATTGCTTTTTAGATAGGAAAATTGGGGAGATGGCAGGTAAACGTGCTTACCAGACAAGCCTGACTACCTGAGGTAAATCCTCAGAAAGAGGAAACCAAGTTCACAAAGTTATTCTCTGACTTCCACACATGCACTGATTAGGACCCTCCCTACACCTCTCTGCCTCCCCTTCCTTCTCACACAACACTAATCATCATCAAATAAAATTTATAAATTTATTTTAGATTCCCAGATAAGTAGATTTAATTGGCACATTGAGCATCACTAGTAAAGCCACAGGGTAAGGGTGGTCCCTATGGCCACCATGGTGAATATGGTTATATGGTCAGCATGCCAGGAATTCAGGCCTTTTGTTTTGATAATGTTATATGCTATTTTGTATATGGGGTAAGAATTTCAGAACTTAAAAGGAGCTGGATTAAGCCAGGCCAGTTGATACACTGTAACCACATCCACTCAGCTGCTCCTGCAGGAGAATTGTAAATTCAAGGCTACAGGGTGATTTCAAAGCAGTCTGGGCAACTTAGTGAGACCCTATTTGAAAAAAATATGAAAAGGGGTTAGGGGCATAGATGTTCAGTGTTTGCCTGGCATGTACAAAGCCCTGAGCCCAGTCATCAGCACCACGAAACGGATGGATGGATGGATGGATGGATGGATGGATGGATGGATGATGGATGGATGGATGGACGGGTGAATGGATGGACATCAAGTAGAGCTGACTTTTTTTTTTTTAAATAAACTTTTTGAGCACCAGGGCTTCCATCTCTGTAGGTGGGATTGAAGGCCTCCAGCACAATGGCTGGAAAAGGCAGCTTCTCTAGCCAGGGCGTTCCCTGCCCAGGTGGTGTGTAAGGCACCATATCTACAGCTGTGAAAATGGTGAGGGAGAGACTGTGTCTTATTGCAGCTTTCTCCCTGGTTCACAAAACCCTGCTGTTAAGCAGAAGCAGCATTAAATTATTAAAGTGTGAGCCTGCGAAGAGAAAGGAAGGGCTTATGGACACCCCTGTGATAAGCCCACTTTGCTCTGGGCTGTGACATTATTTTCTTAAATTCATGGTGACACGCTGCTCTGAGTCATGCAGGAGAGCAGCGCTCTGCTTGACATTGTCGTTGTTCCGGGTGTGTAAACACCTGGAGTCTAAGGAGCGGAGAGAGAGGAGGCTGTGGCCCAGAAGCAGCTGAGAAGGTGCGCCGTCCGCAGACGGCCTTTAGAGAGGCCAGAGCGGGAAAGTGAGGATGCAGCTCAGGCGGTGGGATGCTTGCCTAGCGTGCAGAGAGTCCGTCACCACACCCCTGCAGACCCAGCACTGGGATTACAGACGAGAAGATTAGAGTTCAAGGTCATAGTAAATTTGAGGCACGCCTGGGCTATGTGAGGCCCCTTCTTCTTCTTCTTCTTCTTCTTCTTCTTCTTCTTCTTCTTCTTCTTCTTCTTCTTCTTCCTCCTCCTCCTCCTCCTCCTCCTCCTCTTCTTCTTCTTCTTCTAAAGAAGGTCTCTGTGTGTGTATCTTTTATTTTGTTTTTCGAGACAGGGTTTTCCTGTGTAGCCTTGGCTGTCCTAGACTCACTCTGTAGACCAGGCTGGCCTTGAACTCATAGAGATCCGCCTGCCTCTGCCTCCTGATGAATGTGTGTACAACTACGACTGTGTGGACATGTATGTACATGTATGTACCACAGCATGGTAGAGCAACCAAAGGACAGCTTTTGTGAATCAGTTTTCTCCTTCTATCGTGGGTTCCGGGCGTTGAACTCAGATCAGCCAGCTGGTACTGCAAGCACTTTGACCTGCTGAGGCAACTTTCTGGGACTTTAGTTTTCTAATTCCTTCTTGATATTTACTCTTTGACCCTAAAGTATATTGGAAATTTCCCAATATACTTTAAATTCTCTAAATAACAATTTCAAAATACTAATTTAAAGGTGATGCCCTGGACCTCAATGGGCCTTGTCCAATATGCATCCTTTCAACCTTGAACTAAAACTTTGAATCAGAGGATATCTCTTTTCTTCTCTCCAGGTCCTGGGGATCAACTCTGGGGCCTCACACTCACTAGGCAAGTGTTCTACCATTAAACTGCATGCCTAGATCTTTTTATTTTTTTATTTCTGAGACAGGAGGTCTCTCAAAGTTGCCCAGGCTGGCTTTGAGCTCAGTCTGTATCCCAGAAGACCTTGAGCTTGGGGTCCTTCTGCCTTGGCCTCCCCTCCTACTGGGATTACGTGGCTGCAGCACCAGGTCCAGTTCTAATTTCTTTGCTTTAAGTCTTGCTCAGTCTGCAGACCACAGAAGGCAGGATAAGTTGCGCTGTTCTTGGTTGGAGTGCTATAGCAAAAAAGAGGTAGATGGTGTTGCTGAAGTCATCTGCATTTTCAGCTGTTCTATTGGCTATGTTAATGACTGAGACACTGAAGCTTTAGGTATTTAGGGGCGCTTGCCTAGTTCCCGTTCCAGGTTTAACACATTCACTATAAGAAAACCCAGAAACAAAACAAAATTAAAAACTAAAGCTGGGGTATGGCTTCTTTTTGTTCCCTTGGCCTCTTTAATGACAAAACAATTGCTGTTGCTGTTTTGTTGGTGGTGGTTGTTTTGTTTTTTCAAGATAGGGTTTCTCTGTGTAGCCCTGGCTATTCTGGAACTCGCTCTGTAGACCAGGCTGGCCAGAGATCCAGCTGTGCCTGCCTCCTGAGTGTTGGGATTAAAGGCATGCGCCACCACTGCCTGGCTCTAGTGTTTTTATTTCAGACATTGTGTTCTCATCTTTCCAAGTCCCATTCAGGCCTCGTCTCTTTAATATCATGTCTTATTATACCTGCCTTTTCTTCTACTTCCCTATACATTACAGTATATTTATATAGTATATGGATATTGTTGTATGTAACAGTGTCTTTTTTCCTCATCCTCATTGTTCCCACTCTATTTAGTTGATGCTTTTTTTCTCCGGATAATGGGTTTATATGGTTTTGCTTTTGGCTTGCCTAGTGATTTTTGGTCACATGTCAGACAGTTGTGGAAGTCATATTTTTGAGGTGTTGGATTTTTTTATGACCTTTCCGAGTGTCAGGCTTCCTGCTGGCAGGGAGTCAAATTACTCTGAGCAGATTGCTGTCTCCTAACTTTCCTGTTAGGCATCTGTGCTGCAGCCTTTGTCTCAGGCTGATTCATCCTGACGCTCAGAGGACCACGCGTGAGGCCCTGTGTGCAACAAGGAATGACCTCTTTGGATAGCGGGGCATAGTTGTTCCCCCTGCCACGTGAGCATAGGAATGCTTGCACGGTTGCACTGCAGACCTGTGCCCAGTCTCCACAGCCTTACATGCACATGACGACTAGTGTTCATCCAGCAACCTATGTGGTTCCTTCTTTAGGCTTCCAGAACTTTCCCTGGATGCTCTTTGTTGCACTTGCTGCTATTGTTTTTTCTAAGGTTCTGTCTCAAGCCAGGTGGTGGACAGTACAGGCCTTTAGTCCCAGTACTCAGGAGGCACGGCAGGTGGATGGATCTCTGTGAGATTAAGGCCAGCCTGGTCTACAGAGTGAGTCCAGGACAGCCAAGATACCCTGTCTTGAAAAGCCAAAAGAAGAAGAGGAGGAGGAGGAAAAGGTGGAAAAGAGAAGAGGAAGAGAAGAAAGAAGAGGGAGAGGAGGAGAAAGAGGAGAAAGAGGAGGAAGAAAAGATCCTGCCTCAGGTTCTGGCCACCTTGGCTTTCCAGGTTTGATCTCTCTTCGGGTCCCCAGGACCTCAGACTGGAGCTTCCTATGGTATAACTGCAAACTGGGCCCGGTGCCATGCTGGGCAGTTGCAAAGTTGGCTCCATCCTGAGTAGTGTCCCTACTGTTTGCTTTCCACTGTTTGCAAAACTTTGTTTATTACGCTTTTGTCCAGTTCTTCAGCTGGGTGGTGGGAGGTCGACCCCATGTACTTCATCATGGGCAGAGGTGACGCCTACAACACGCTGAGAAAGTTTATTGGCAGAGACAGGAGCATCTTGACGGTTAGCCAGAGTTAGGAACTCCGTTGTTCCGGTGGAGAATATTCTTCTTTTGTAGACATAATGCTGGGCATGGCCGTGCATACTACAATGCCAGTACTGGAGAGGGAGGGTCGGGGAGGAAGGAGAGCCGCGTTCAAGGGC
Source organism: Rhombomys opimus (assembly GCA_010120015.1). Lineage (NCBI taxonomy): Eukaryota > Metazoa > Chordata > Mammalia > Rodentia > Muridae > Rhombomys > Rhombomys opimus. The sequence goes on from REGO01000129.1 coordinate 509,818, forward strand.
AGCCTGGAGCTATGTAGAGAGAGCCTGTACTGGGAAAAACCCTATTGAAGGGTTGAGTGCAGGGGTTGGGGGATCGAGCCCTTGCCTAGCATGCATAAAACCCTGAGTTCTATCCCAGTTCTTGTCTGTCATCCCAGCACTTGGGAGATAGAGGCAGGAGCATCAGATGTTCAAGGTCATCTTTGGCTGTGTGGGAGCTTGAAACCAACCTGACCTGCATAAGACTCTATCTCACAACCAACCAAGTAAACAAAAACCATCCAGGCTTCTGTGAACAAGAGAGGGTGAGT